>RXON01001130.1:0-34286 GCA_009667805.1 Leptobrachium leishanense | reverse complement strand
TAACCCTAACCCTAAAACTAACTCTAAACGTAAAATGAAAGCACTTACCCTCAAGACAAAGCCTCACATTAACCCCTAAGTTAAATGTAGCCTAAAGGAGCACCTGAAAAATCACTAAATATTTCCATAAATTATTATTTTTTTTTTTTAAAACTACCCCACCCTACCACAATAATCTGGCCTGTCCACTGGGTCCATAGTTGCAGGACCGGCTTGGTCTTCTGACTACAGACAACGCCGTTGTACGACCAGGATCATCCACTAGAAGCATCTGTGGACGACCCAGGTCAAACGATAGACTGGCTGACGAAGAAAGGCAAGGAAAAAACCTCATTGTTTTAAAACAAATTGGTAATATAAAATTTCGCCAAATAAATACAATAAAATGCTCAAAAAATCTAAGACTTTTTGCTGTGGATGAAAAGCATAAACAGATGAATTAAACATAAATAAAAACGAAAATATTTTATTACATGGAATCCTATGGGCTGTCGAACTGAATCACTTTTCTATGGGACAATTTTCCCTGCCGCCGCACTGCAGTTTAATGATACAATTTACATGAAAAAAGATGTATCAGATCATCCTGGCGTCGTCCGACAAATCCCATTCAAATGGGAAAGATCGCTAGTCTGTTGTCGTCGAAGGCAGTGGGAGAGGGCTGATTCACATGTTGTGGGATTGGTCGGATGACAGACTATATTGGATGATCGCACCATCACACAAATACAGACCCAGTGGACGGCCGGCTTTATCTGCAACTTTTGCAAACAAGTGTTACTACAATTCATTGATGCACAATTCATTTCTAGGTAATAGTTTCAGCTCCATTTTCAGAATGAATTATTTGTATTTGCACAAATATAAGAAAACTGAATCTTAACACATAAAACACTCAGGTTTCTATATGAACAAAACCAAGGAATATGAGATTAATGACGAGCAGCAGCGCTAGTTTCCTGCCCTGCGGAGGGACCCGCTCAGGTCTCATACAGTGTCAGCTCGATTCGCAGGATCCTCACAAACCTTGGTTTTTCACAGGTTTCTATGTGATACGAAACCTAATTCACTTTTCATACATGAACATGTTTTGGTGATGTGATGCTTAGCCGTTTCATGATTCATAAAGGAAAATGTCTGTCATCTTCCAAACATACGAGAGCAGCAATTCCTGGTGGAGATATAAAGACAGGCGTCTGAGACAAGAAAAAATATGAAGATAAAAGGTAATAGTAGCCTCGTAAAGTGACCAAAGATGTGAACGCACTTACCAAACTATTGGCTGGAGACGGCAACGAGTTATACATGTGGAAATGCCATATCCATCGATCAACTAACCGGTATCGTATGAATAAACTGCTGTGTGTCGGAATATTCTGCTACAATTATTCTAACATTTCCTTTAAGATTCCTTTCATATAAAATAGATAAAATCTCAGATAAAGGAATTTATTTATTTTTTTGCAGTCAGAAAAATAAAAACAAACGTTTAGACTTTGCACAGTTTTGTTAATGAACAGGTCACTCAAAATGTGTTGAATATAACGTTACCATCTCTCCCTCGGACGCGTTTTCTAGCTTTTCTCCAGAACTGACGTCATTTATTCCTCTTACTCCTATTACGTTGCATTTAACCTCACATTCTCGATCCACAGACTTAAACCCCTACATCCACATACTGATCCTTCATACACACATACAGCGCTGTATAGATACGCCGAACTTCAGACGTTAAATGGAAACACATGTTCGGGCGGAAAACGTTTAAGCCTGGCTGATAATAACCGATATCAGATCAATAAATGCATTTCATCCAGTGACGTTCTGCAGGGCCGGAGCACCTTGAGGTAGTGGCTGTAGAACGCGCGCTATGGTTGGCGTTTAGGAATGGGAACAGAGGGAACCCTAAATTCTTAACACCCCATGTAGGAGCTTAGAGCTCGATTTAATTTTATTACCTGATTTTTCTAAATCAAATTATTGGCTGAATCAGTTAAACATTTGGTCTGAGCATCGAAAAATGGCGCTGCTTTAAAACGCCCGAAAAAGCTTATTATTGGCCACCATTTAAGCATGTCTCCCAGAAAAGTATGATGTTTAATAATGATTTCCGTCTCATTCGCTCTATTTTTCTGCCTGAAAATCCATTTATCACCACCTTTCAGCATTTATAATTTCTTTGGAGATCAGCACACTGATTAATTTGATTTCAATCGATATAAACATCGATATAAAAGACATTTCCATTAAAAGGTTTAGCCGCGAGAAACGATATATGATACTTTTTTTTTATCAGGCGTCAAAATTTCCATCTCCTGAACTGGAAAAAATCCCTAAAAAACATTTCCCTCCTCTCCATTTCTCTTCTATAACATTTATTCTTTTTCCTTTTATTTTTTATAATTAACTATTTATTTCTCCTTTTTTTCCATTTGATAAAATAATTTTAATTAGAGAGATATTTTAAAATGAGTTCACACAGCTGACCCATATGTCAATAATGTCTTAAATCTGTTAGATATTGATAGTAACATAGTTACACGTCTTCTAAGATCATGTTTTTAAATCGAGTTTTATTCTCTTAATAGGATTAATATTATATATGTTATAACAAGGGAATATATATATATCTTTTATTTTCTAAAGATGGAGTAGCCCCCGAAGCCTCCTGAAAAAGTTTTTTAGAACCTTCCCAAAAACAACTGAAGAAGCCTTAGCAAATTCAACCAAACTGCAAAACCCCCCAAAAAACAGAACTCTCCAATTCTCCTAATACGTGTTTAAACTAATTAAAATACATTAAAATATTTGTAAATAATAAAAAAGGTCCTTTAAAAAATAATTAAAAGGTCTGTTACAGTATTTTAAAAAAGCCTTTTATAAATATTGGGAAACAAAAATTTCATCTAAAAAATATAAAAAAATACAAAAATTTGTCTAAAAGAAATAAAAAGGCTTTTTTGCAGAAAATGAAAAGAATAAAAGTTATTTTAACAACAATTTAAAATGATGTTAAGGTTTTACATTGAATTCTACGGGTTTTGTTAAATCTGTCCTACTGAAATAACGAAGATCTGGGCATTTCACTGACATATCGGTGCAGTTCGTCGTTCTCTGAATAGATTAACCATTACTTCTCTAAGGTATAATTTCACTGCCGCCGAAAATTGCCGAATTGCGCCAATTTGCGGCGACCTGCACCGTATTTCACTGTCAATTTGCCAGTAGTTGGAGAACTGAGAGCTTTCTGAATAGACACACTGCCACGAAATTGCAACGAACGGTGTCTGCGGGGCAGACATGGTAACGCATTTGGGACTGCTGCAATTTAGGAGACTCTGTAGTCCCAGCACTCTGTAGTCCCAGTTCCAGTACATCAGCTGCCGTGTCTCATGTACTTGAACTATACGGACATATTGTAGATCCAATTTGAAAACAAGTTTCATTTGCAATAAACAAAATTCCCGTGCATTGCTGCGGAATATGACCAGATCGAGTTATCTCGATTTCAGGTACAGTACCTGTTAACATGATCATAGTAGTGAAGGGTTAAAATATAACTGCTTATATGCACTATTCCACTATCAGAATTATTCAGAGAGCACCGGAATGTCACTGACATTTCAGTGCTCTCCCGTTCCCTGCACTTTGGCGAGTTTGATTCGCCGACCCTGCGGTGAATTCAGCATTCCCCACAGAGTCCCCGAAGTGCAGCGAGAATCAGGGCATTTCACTTACATTTCTCTGCTGTTCGGTGTCTCTGGATAGATTAACCATAGCTTCTCTATGGGGGATTTCACTGCCGCCGAACAGCATTGTATTTGCTGGCAATTCTCCAATATTTAGCGAACTGACAGCTTTTTGAGTAGCTGAATGGTCCCGAAATTGCACCGTACAGGAAATTTCACTGTTCGGTGCAATTCTGTGTCCAATTCGGTGCTCTTTTAATATCTCTATATACACTATATTGCCAAAAGTATTCGCTCACCCATCTAAATAATCAGAATCCGGTGTTCCGTTCACTTCCATGGCCACAGGTATATAAAATCAAGCAACTAGGCATGCAGACTGTTTTTACAAACATTTGTGAAAGAATGGGTCGCTCTCAGGAGCTCAGTGAATTCCAGCGTGGAACTGTGATAGGATGCCACCTGTGCAACAAATCCAGTCGTGAAATTTCCTCGCTCCTAAATATTCCACAGTCAACTGTCAGCTGTATTATAAGAACGTGGAAGTGTTTGGGAACGACAGCAACTCAGCCACGAAGTGGTAGGCCACGTAAACTGACGGAGCGGGGTCAGTGGATGCTGAGCCGCATAGTGCAAAGAGGTCGCCAACTTTCTGCAGAGTCAATCGCTACAGACCTCCAAACCTCATTTGGCCTTCAGATTAGCTCAAGAACATTGCGCAGAGAACTTCATGGAATGGGTTTCCATGGCCGAGCATCCAAGCCATACATCACCAAGTGCAATGCAAAGCGTTGGATGCAGTGGTGTAAAGCACGCCACCACTGGACTCCAGAGCAGTGGAGACGCGTTCTCTGGAGTGACGAATCGCACTTCCCCATCTGGTAATCTGATGGACAAGTCTGGGTTTGGCGGTTGCCAGGAGAACGGTACTTGTCTGACTGCATTGTGCCAAGTGTAAAGTTTGGTGGAGGGGGGGTTATGGTGTGGGGTTGTTTTTCAGGGGCTGGGCTTGGCCCCTTAGTTCCAGTGAAAGGAACTCTGAATGCTTCAGCATACCAAGACATTTTGGACAATTCCATGCTCCCAACTTTGTGGGAACAGTTTGGAGCTGGCCCCTTCCTCTTCTAACATGACTGTGCACCAGTGCACAAACCAAGGTCCATAAATACATGGATGACAGAGTCTGGTGTGGATGAACTTGACTGGCCTGCACAGAGTCCTGACCTCAACCCGATAGAACACCTTTGGGATGAATTAGAGCGGAGACTGAGAGCCAGGCCTTCTCGTCCAACATCAGTGTGTGACCTCACAAATGCGCTTCAGGAAGAATGGTCAAAAATTCCCATAAACACACTCTTAAACCTTGTGGACAGCCTTCCCAGAAGAGTTGAAGCTGTTATAGCTGCAAAGGGTGGACCGACGTCATATTGAACCCTATGGATTAGGAATGGGATGTCACTTAAGTTCATATGCGAGTCAAGGCAGGTGAGCGAATACTTTTGGCAATATAGTGTGTCTTCTGATGGGAAAACATCAGAGATGTGAGTAACTTACCTTGTTTCTGTAATTTCTGTTCATTGTTTTATTGCTTTCTAATTTTTTTTTCCAGAGAAATGTCTCTTTTTTCCCATTCGGCTGCTCATGAATTCCTGCTCTCCCCGTGTTACAGATGGATGTCCAGTATACATGTATACACTGCTGAGTCGCTGTTACCATTAATACGATCCATGCGGCCCACTTTTCAGGATGTGAGTAATCAGGGCCATGACTTGTAATTCCTGTTACATAGAAAGATAGGTTGAAAAAATTTCAATGAGCATCAAGTTTAACCCTACGCTTATCCCTGTGGCTGCTGTTGATCCAAAATAAGGCAAACAGAAAAAAAGTCTTGGCACGTTTTGAAATTATTTGCTGGAAGTTATATTTTGGTGAAAAACCTCCTTCTTGATTCCATAATGGGAATCCGATTTCTCCCTGAATCAACCAGCAACGCATTGTAATTTTAATCTGTATATCCGTTTATATCATATTTTAGCTGCAGACGTAGCCAGAGTAGGTTAAGGGTTAAAATGCCTCTAGTAGCCGCATGGAGGATCCTGACCCTGATTATACAGAGGCGAACAGCTGGAATACTACCAGGGTTATTCAAAGAGAATCGAAAAGTCACTGCACGTTCGGTGACTTTTCTCTCTCTTCAATTCGGTGCGATTCGGCGATCCTATTTTGGCGACCCTGCTGTATATTCAGCAAGCACCACAGGGCCGTTGAAGCGCAGGGAAAAGCTGCCGCAAACCCGACGAAAAGTCACTGCAAAAACCTGGCGAATGCACCATGCTCTGGCCGATCCAACCATACCAAACATTAACCCCTAGCTGCCAAGGATCGGGAAGCCACCGTTGGTGGCAGTTAGGGGTTAACTCTAGGACTGGTGTCATCGTGCTACGCACGATGACGCCAGTCCTCAGGGGGAGTTCCCAGAAGCTTGGCCGACATCTAAGATGTCGGCCAGCTCCGGGAAAGGTTCGCGAACCGGTGCTTTTCAGCACCGATTCGCGATCCAGCTCCCCAGGGGTTAATGCCAGGCACCATTTGGAAGGGCAGGCTGTGCCCTTCCAAATGGTGCCTGGGTTAACCCCCGCAGAGTCGCCGATCGGGAGGGAGAGAGGTCCGAAGGACCTCCCCCCTCCCTTTCAGGCGCCTCCTCCGCACATGCGGGGGGGGGCGCCTGAATTAGGTGTCATCACGCTGCCGCGATGACACCTAATTCCAGCGGCTGCGGTCCCGGATGCCGGGCTGACATCGAGGATGTCAGCCCGCACCGGGGGGGGCCAGCGATCGGCCGGAACCCGGCCGAACGCTGACCCCAATGGGAGGACGCGCTCAGCGCGTCCTCAGCACAGCAGCGGTAATGCGGAGGACGCATTCTGACCTAGAATTTTCACTTCTCCAAAAGTTCTCCAGAGTTTCACCTTTCTCTGATAACCCTGCAAGGAATATGAGATTAATGAGAAGGAGCAGCAGCGCTAGTTTCCTGCCCTGCGGAGGGACCCGCTCAGGTCTCATACAGTGTTAGCTCGATTCGCAGGATCCTCACAATCCTTGGTTTTTCACAGGTTTCTATCAGTGACGTGCGGTGAGGTCAGTGACTGGTGAGGCACTGGCTGGTATCAGAACCAGATATACACAGGGTTACGCAGTCACAATTTACGCATTTGATTATCGTTATATAGGAGAATAGAGTTTCACTATTTATACTCATGGTTACCAATTAAATATTGCTCCAACCATACCAAACATTAACCCCTAGCTGCCAAGGATCGGGAAGCCACCGTTGGTGGCAGTTAGGGGTTAACTCTAGGACTGGTGTCATCGTGCTACGCACGATGACGCCAGTCCTCAGGGGGAGTTCCCAGAAGCTTGGCCGACATCTAAGATGTCGGCCAGCTCCGGGAAAGGTTCGCGAACCGGTGCTTTTCAGCGCCGATTCGCGATCCAGCTCCCCAGGGGTTAATGCCAGGCACCATTTGGAAGGGCAGGCTGTGCCCTTCCAAATGGTGCCTGGGTTAACCCCCGCAGAGTCGCCGATCGGGAGGGAGAGAGGTCCGAAGGACCTCCCCCTCCCTTTCAGGCGCCTCCTCCGCACATGCGGGGGGGGGCGCCTGAATTAGGTGTCATCACGCTGCCGCGATGACACCTAATTCCAGCGGCTGCGGTCCCGGATGCCGGGCTGACATCGAGGATGTCAGCCCGCACCGGGGGGGGCCAGCGATCGGCCGGAACCCGGCCGAACGCTGACCCCAATGGGAGGACGCGCTCAGCGCGTCCTCAGCACAGCAGCGGTAATGCGGAGGACGCATTCTGACCTAGAATTTTCACTTCTCCAAAAGTTCTCCAGAGTTTCACCTTTCTCTGATAACCCTGCAAGGAATATGAGATTAATGAGAAGGAGCAGCAGCGCTAGTTTCCTGCCCTGCGGAGGGACCCGCTCAGGTCTCATACAGTGTTAGCTCGATTCGCAGGATCCTCACAATCCTTGGTTTTTCACAGGTTTCTATCAGTGACGTGCGGTGAGGTCAGTGACTGGTGAGGCACTGGCTGGTATCAGAACCAGATATACACAGGGTTACGCAGTCACAATTTACGCATTTGATTATCGTTATATAGGAGAATAGAGTTTCACTATTTATACTCATGGTTACCAATTAAATATATATTGCATGGTCTCACTGTGATATTTACAAATGCTGTCCCTTCAATATCTTTCTCAGTTACCCTTTTGCTGATTCTGCATATTACTGGCAAAGATTACAATAAAAGAAGAAAAAAACAAACCAAAACAAATCTCCTTATCTTTTTAAATTTGGTAATCTCAGTAAACAAATAATGTTTGAACAGTGAAATAAGACAATACATTAAAAGAGAACAGTGTTACTAATATGTAATGCTACTGTATGTCTCTGCTATGAGTGTCAATGTGACACTTTCCTTTTACTTGTAAATGAACTCCATTCGCCTATCCTTCAGGACAAAGATGTCAATAACTTTATTGTAGAAGTCCTCTTTTTCTTCTTTTAGTTTTAAAAGTCTCTCTGTCTCAATAGAGATGATTGGCAGGGATGAAAGTCGTCCTTGGTCAGTCTTATTCCTGCTGTATGTTTTGAGCCGTTTTAAAGCAGAGAATGTCCTTTCAACAGATGCTGTTGTAGCTGGCATAGTGAACACAAGCTGGAGTAACTTTGTTGCTTCTGGAACCGTTTGCATCAAACCGTTCTTGGCCAAAAAGCTGAGGAGCTGTGCAGGTGATTTGCATTCGTTCCTCACCATTTCTGTACCATACAATCCAATAAGATCAGCTTTTAGTCTAACAAAGTCAAAGTACTTTGCATATTTTGATAGGCTGTGCAGTTTGGTGTCATCTAAATGTTGTGACATTTCATAAAGCTTTGTGCAATCAACCAAACCAAGGAAAGTCAGCTCAGCAAAATGATCAAACCTAGCTTTCATTTGAACATTGATATTGTCCAGGATGTTATAAAACATTCTTCTTCTCTCATCTCTGATGGGCTGCTTACTTCGCTCATTGTCTGTCAGGCTAAGTGTGATGCGTTTCTGCTGAAATCGATCATAAAAATTGTCAAACTCTTGACTTTGACGTTCCAAAACTCCCATTGTGTTGCGGATTCGCTCACAGCAGAATCCTATGTCCATTACCTTATTCTGCAGGACACGAAAAAGTGCATCAGTTTCTATAAAAATACTCTCATATGCCATTAGGAGGAAGCAGGTTGATGCTTTTGACAGCCAGACATCATATCCAACAGCCATTATCAGGGTGTCATTATCCCAACCATCAGGATTTTCATTCATAATCTGCAACATACCATGTAGATCTGATTGGTACATGCTGATCGTCTGGACCAGCCTAGAATTTGAACTCCATCTTGTGGGCGCTGCTATTGGTAAACGTCGCTTCACAACCTCATCCAGTAATTGGGTGCGCTTGGTTGACTTATTGAAAAACGTTGCAAGACCCTCAATGGTTTTAAAAAATGTTTTACACGCTGGCATACATTTTGCTGAACGCATGAGCACCAAGTTCAATTTGTGCGCATAGCAGTGTATAAAAGTAGCTTCAGGTACTTTTTCTTTAATCTTGGCCTGCACCCCATTAAGATCAGATGCCATCACAGAGGCTCCATCGTAAATCTGAGCGACCAGCTTTTCAATACATTTGTATTTCTGCAACACTCCCAAAACATAATCCGCAATAGCCAATGCTCGCCTGTCACTCAACTCCTCAAATCCCAAGAACGCCTCCTTTACCTCACAAGTCACCTCGCGCTTAACCACATAACGCATAATTACAGACAACTGGGCTTTATTTGTGATATCTGTCGTCTCATCTACTTCAACTGCAACAAATGGGGCTGCATTTATCTCCTTGGTCATATCATTTCTAATTACATCAGCGATGGCTTCAATTAAATCGTTCTGTATTCTGTTTGATAAGCCAGAAAACACAGTGGATGTCTGCAAATGTTTAGCTAAGTTTGTATCTTTCTCAGCAAAAACGTGTAACAGCTCCACATAGTTGCCACGATTCAGAGAGCTTGCACTCTCATCGTTACCACGAAAAGCTAATTCCTGTTTGGCCAGGAAGCAGGTCGCGTTGATAAGGTCTTTTAATAACTCACGATTCTCCTTCACCTTGGCATTATGAATACTGATAGTTAACTTTTGTTGTTGATTCAATGCCAGATCTATTCTTGATGTTCCAAATGTTTTTAAAGCAATTTGACATTGAATATGCGTTGCTGACTTCTCGTGTTTATAGAGGCTTCTGGATAGATTTTTCAGGTCACTAAATCCCGTACTAGTCCAAACGCTGTTAGTAGTAGAGAACAAAAGACAGGGAAAGCAGAAAAGGCAATTTTTCGTTGCACAGGAACCCACAGCCAGTCCTTTCGCTGGTACTAGGCTTGTGCACCGATTTTTTTTCGGTTCGATTCGATTCGATTTTTCGGATTTTTAAACTTTTCGATTCGGCTCGTTTCGACCGATTTCTGTTTCGATTCGGTTCGGCTCGACTCGTTTTTCGTGTACATTTTTTTTCCGGAATTTCGACCATTCTTCGTATTTTCGTGTCACTTAGATCGTTTTTTGTATCGACTTTTCGTATTTGCGGAAATTTTCGTTTTTCGGAATTGTAAATGGTTTCGGAATATCGACCATTCTTCGTATTTTCGTGTCACTTAGCTCGTTTTTTTGTATCGACTTTTCGTATTTTCGGAAATTTTCGTTTTTTCGGAACGTCTGTTCTCCTCGTTTCAAAGCAATAAATTTCGATTTGACACATTTCAAGTGCATTCGAAAATTCGGCTCAGAAAACTTTTCGGATCTGCCATTTTCGGATCTAAAAATTTTCGGAAAATCGGCCGCATCCGAAAACACGAATCGGGAAATTTCGTGAAAATTCCGAAATTCCGAAACCCGAAACGCACATCCCTAGCTGGTACCACTCTGTTTGAAATGAGCGTGTAACTTGTTTCAGACCCTTTGTTTGCAGTAAGCTTGTAAGTGCAGGCATTGGCCTTCCATTGCTTATCATCCTCTTTTTTGATTCGAAGTCCAATTTTAAGAAATTCTGAAGGTCTGCAATATTATTTTCCATCTTTACAGCTGCTGTAAAGTAAACAGCATATGCAAGATAAGATAACCTGCTCTTTAGTGGCTCTTTAGCATAAGCATATACGCACATACTATTAGGTTGTGTAGCACCATGGTAATGAAATAATATATATATATATATATATAGTAGTCCAAAATATTTATTGAGTGTAGGTAAATGGGAGTCAGTGTACATGAACCGTGATAAATGCCCACACTGGGTAGGAGCAAGAAGGCCCCAATGCACAGCATTGTTCTGTAAAGTGGGGCCCTGGGCCCCAGGCGACCTTCACAGGCGACCTTCACAGAGCTGGCTATACTTACTGATGCTAGGGTCAATAAAAAAAAATTACAAAAATATTTAACATATCTACATTGTTTGAGTTTAGGTCTCATCTCCATCTTACCCATTTACTGTACCCACACATATTAAATGCCGTTTTTCACGCCATTAAATGGACTTTCTAAAGATACCATTATTTTCATCGTATTATATAATTTAATATTAAAAAAAAATCTATATGTTGAAAAAATATTGACCATATTTTAAAGACACACGTCTTAGTGACAGTCCAAATTTTGCTGTTAGTGACCTCTCCTACAGGCCATAGGGCTCCATGAAGAATTGCAGGATCAGAGGTCACATACGGGTAATAATAATGACGCTGGGAACCATTTATTCTCAGTGTCCTTCTGCTTGTGGAAAGAAGAGTGTGTGACTCTTCCAGGCTAGCCTGGAGCAGCCTCTGATCTGGCAATTCTCCATGGAGCCCTTATGGCCGGTAGAACAGGTCACTAACAGCAAAATTTGAGATGGAGAGTTTGTTGAGTAAAGTTGAAAAATTCCTTTCAATCAACCTCTTATGAATTAAAATTTAAATTTTTGATTCCTGAAGTAGGTAGAAAAAAAAATGGGTGAGAGTGGGGTTGTGGAATTGTGCTGGATGTTACATTGGATCCTCACTGTTGGGTGATCTCCTCAGACCTGAATTAGCCAGTCATAGGTGAACTTGCTTCGAAAATAGGCCAAGAACTAACACAAAAAAAAAGGCAGTGATCACCAATTTTTGCATGTTACATAAACTCCATCACAGATTCTGATCATGTCATGAGACCTGCACAATGTGTTTGTGCCTGTCTGTGTGTGTCCAAGGCTGCGGGGGCAGTTGGGGGCTGATATGCACCATTACACAGGGCATTTTACAGTAAGGGGTCCTAAGCGTTGGGTTGGCAGACCTTTGTTCTTTTCAGAAATCCTTATCCATTAAATTCTGCCCTATAAGCACTTATTTGGGCTATGAGTAGTAATTTTCCAGCTTTTGCTTTTATTCTTCACCCCAGTCCTCACCCTATTGTTGCTATTTGTACTTCACTGTTGTGATCTAGAAGGATATTTAACCCCTTTAGGATGCACTATTACATCCTGCATCAAGCAGGTTTTAACGCCGCAGGGCAGAATCCTCTGCGTCTGAAGCCCACCCCCCCGTAATACTCACCTCTCTCAGGGGGTCCAACGCATATCTGACTTCCATTAAGTCAGATCAGTGTTTTTATACCCTCCCGGTGCACTGACTTCATCGCGCCGGGCACAATGACATCAGTTTCAAAAACCCCCGCTGGAGCAGGGGGAGCGCCTAAAGGGGAGGGGGGATCCTCTGGATCCCTCCAATGCCAGGCATCCCTGGAAAGGTCATAGTCTGGGGGTCTGCTATCCATGTCATGAAGGAACGTGATGGACCTGAGCTGGAGTATTGGGCTCTGGGAAATGGAGGTTAAACAAAAGAACAGGGCTCCCTCGTCCCAAACCGCCCATCCTAAAACACACCATGCGTTATTACAGTTTGCCTGTTGGCGGCGTCGGCGACTCAGCGGTTCTGTTCCGGTGGTGTTGATGAGTGTCAGTGACTGCTGCAATTAATCCGTGGATTCCGCGCACTGTCCCCACTCCTGCGCACACTGGGCGGAGCAGTCACCTGAGGATGCAATCATTATTTTAGGTAGTTTTTATTATTTTAAGACAGAAATTTGTTTCTGTATTTGTAAGCTGCCAGAAACTTAGCCTCATTCCAGACTGACGTACACATATTTTGTCTTGATCACAATCCCAAATGTTAAACAGAAGCATCATGACTATTCATTGCCATATGTTCCTGAAGAAATCTTTTACCAAAAAAATAGATCGTCCTCAATTAGGAACATCACACAAAGAACTACTGCTTCATTGAAACTATGTCCCAGCCTGCTGAAGAATGGCTCATAGCTGTAAAGTCTGAAGATATACAGTATAAACAGCATCTTCAAAAGTTACAATCATGGTATGTTTTATTTTTCTGCCCACCTAGCACGAGCAGACTGGTGGCAAAGGAGAAAAGCACAGGTAGATTGTGCAGAACAAGGTGGATTCTGACAGATCTAGAGTATAACAGGAACTCCATAGAAAGCAAGTGGAATTCTTAAACACTGAAATGTTTTCGGATGATTGTAAAATACTAACTGCACTCAGCGAGGCGGCCAGACGGGCATCAGACGGGCATCCCACTCTCACGGACGTTCCTTCCGCTCTTAAAAACGCTCGTCTGACCTTAGTCAAACCAATATTACACTGAAACAATACCAGAGGTTAAAAGGCTTATAAATTTATTTACTGTGGCCAAAATATGTAATTCGCCATCAATTCACAACTCATGAATAGCTCCTTAGTGGTTTGTGCATGTTTGGAAACGTCTTTAAAGCAGGATACAGATCCAGGAAAAAGTCTGGACTCCAAAACTATTCATTTTGATATGATTTAATATGATAATATATAATTTATAAGAGCAAAAAGTGTCAGGGAATCCATGGGAAACTGGAGGGGGTTTGCTAGTGATAGCATGGAAAGCCGCTACCTACCTTACAGGCCAGAAACTCTCTGTGCAGGAAGGTGACATAATAACAATATACCTGTAATGACCAAATAATGATCAATATAGTAAATTCTAGTAGTATCTTAATCAGTGGCGTCACTAGGGTTGGTGTCACCCTGTGCGGTAACTTATGGTGTCAACCCCCCCCCCCGAGTTTCACAGATTTTTTTTTAACTACTCTTACTCCTAAATCAGTACTCCCATATAACACTGAATGCTCATACACACACAGCGCACATTACTGTGAGGTTTATTGCTGCGGAGCTCTGTGATATGCTCACACAACTTTTTGCCAACTGCCAGCAAGTACGATGCCTGTTCGAAGGCAGTGAAAGCACACATGGATATATATTGCCCCCAGCAGCTCTGGATATATTGCCCCCAGCAGCTCACCCATGGATATATATTGCCCCAGCTCACATACGGATATATTGCGCCTCAGCTCACACATGGATATATTGCCCCAGACCAGCTCACACATGGATATATTGCCCCAGACCAGCTCACACATGGATATTGCCCCAGCTCTCATGGATATGCCCCCAACACACATGGATTCTGCCCCAAGCACACATGGATACTGCCCCCAGCACACAAGGATAATGCCCCAGCTCACATGGATATGCCCCAGCAGCTCTCATGGATATTGCCCCAGCTCCTCTCATGAATTTTGCCCCAGCTCCTCTCATGGATTTTGCCCCAGCTCCTTTCATGGATATACTGCCCCAGCTCCTCTCATGGATATGCCCCAGCTCCTCTCATGGATATTAACCCAGCTCCTCTCAAGAATTTTGCCCCAGCTCCTCTCATGGATTTTGCCCCAGCTCCTCTCATGGATATACTGCCCCAGCTCCTCTCATGGATATATTGCCCCAGCTCCTCTCATTGATATTATTATTTATTATTATTATTATTTATTTATAAAGCGCCAGCATATTCCGCAGCGCTGTACAATAAGCACAGTACAGACAGGGTTACAATACATTGAACAACATTTGACAAACAGTACAGGAGGAGATGAGGGCCCTATTCCCGTAGGAACTCACAATCTAGGAGGGTTGGGGTTGGAAACAGGAGGAGAGGACTGTAAGGTGAGAGTGATTGATGGTTGCGTCAGTGAGTTGGGTGGTAGGCTTCCCTAAATAGGAATGTTTTCAGGGAGCGTTTGAAGGAAGAGAAGTTAGGGGAAAGTCTGACAGCACGAGGGAGAGCGTTCCAGAGAGTGGGGGCTGCGCGTGAGAAATCCTGCAGTCTATCATGGGAAGAGGTGATGCGGGGAGAAGCTAGGCGCAGGTCACTGTTTGACCTTAGGGAGCGGGCTGGGGTGTATTTGGTGATTAGTGAGGACAGGTAGTGGGGCGCTGAGTTAGTGAGGGTTTTGTAGGTAAGGATAAGGATTTTGAACTTAATTCTGCAGTGGATGGGGAGCCAGTGAAGGGACTCGCAGAGGGGAGCGGCAGAGACAGAGTGGCGGGTGAGGTGAATTAGCCTGGCGGAGGCGTTCAGGATGGATTGTAGGGGGGAGAGGCGGGACAGAGGGAGGCCATGCTCCATGAGCTGGGGCATAGCCCCAGCTCATGGATTTGCCCCAGCTCATGGATATGCCCCAGCTCATGGATATGCCCCAGCACATGGATTTGCCCCAGCAGCTCATGGATATGCCCCAGCAGCTCATGGATATGCCCCAGCTCATGGATATGCCCCAGCACATGGATTTTCCCCAGCAGCTCATGGATATGCCCCAGCTCACATGGATATGCCCCAGCAGCTCTCATGGTTATTGCCCCAGCTCCTCTCATGAATTTTGCCCCAGCTCCTCTCATGGATTTTGCCCCAGCTCCTTTCATGGATATACTGCCCCAGCTCCTCTCATGGATATGCCCCAGCTTCTCTCATGGATATTCTGCCCCAGTTCCTCTCATGGATATACTGCCCCAGCTCCTCTCATGGATATATTGCCCCAGCTCCTTTCATTGATATTGACCCAGCTCATGGATTTGCCCCAGCTCATGGATATGCCCCAGCTCATGGATATGCCCCAGCTCATGGATAATGGATATGCCCCAGCACATGGATTTGCCCCAGCAGCTCATGGATATGCCCCAGCTCATGGATATGCCCCAGCACATGGATTTGCCCCAGCAGCTCATGGATATGCCCCAGCAGCTCATGGATATGCCCCAGCTCATGGATATGCCCCAGCAGCTCATGGATATGCCCCAGCTTATGGATATGCCCCAGCTCATGGATATGCCCCAGCAGCTCCTGGATATGCCCCAGCTCATGGATTTGCCCCAGATCATGGATATGCCCCAGCACATGGATTTGCCCCAGCAACTCATGGATATGCCCCAGCTCATGGATATGCCCCAGCTCATGGATTTGCCCCAGCTCATGGATATGCCCCAGCAACTCATGGATATGCCCCAGCTCATGGATATGACCCAGCACATGGATTTGCCCCAGCAACTCATGGATATGCCCCAGCTCATGGATATGCCCCAGCAGCACATGGATATGCCCCAGCTCATGGATTTGCCCCAGCTCATGGATATTCCCCAGCAGCTCATGGATATGCCCCAGCTCATGGATTTGCCCCAGCACATGGATTTGCCCCAGCAACTCATGGATATGCCCCAGATCATGGATATGCCCCAGCACATGGATTTGCCCAGCAGCTCATGGATATGCCCCAGCAGCTCATGGATATGCCCCAGCTCATGGATATGCCCCAGCAGCTCATGGATATGCCCCAGCTCATGGATATGCCCCAGCTCATGGATATGCCCCAGCAGCTCATGGATATGCCCCAGCTCATGGATTTGCCCCAGATCATGGATATGCCCCAGCTCATGGATATGACCCAGCACATGGATTTGCCCCAGCAGCTCATGGATATGCCCCAGCAGCTCATGGATATGCCCCAGCTCATGGATATGCCCCAGCAACTCATGGATATGCCCCAGCTCATGGATATGACCCAGCACATGGATTTGCCCCAGCAACTCATGGATATGCCCCAGCTCATGGATATGCCCCAGCAGCACATGGATATGCCCCAGCTCATGGATTTGCCCCAGCTCATGGATATTCCCCAGCAGCTCATGGATATGCCCCAGCTCATGGATTTGCCCCAGCACATGGATTTGCCCCAGCAACTCATGGATATGCCCCAGATCATGGATATGCCCCAGCAGCACATGGATATGCCCCAGCTCATGGATTTGCCCCAGCTCATGGATATGCCCCAGCAGCACATGGATATGCCCCAGCTCATGGATTTGCCCCAGCTCATGGATATGCCCCAGCTCATGGATACTGCCCCAGCTCATGGATACTGCCCCCAGCTCATGGATACTGTCCCAGCTCATGGATATGCCCCAGCTCATGGATATGACCCAGCTGAGTCACAGGGTTCCCGGAGGTGAGGGCTCCTTATTTACCTGAGACTCTGAGATAACCAGCTCCTCAGTCCTCACTGGCTGTGCTGTTTCACTGCCTGCCTGTCCAAGTGGAGAGAGAAGAGGTCGGTGTCAGTGATGGGGTCCCTCCCTGCGAGCACCACACATCCAGCTGCTTCCTTTCCCACGTGTCTCTGTGGCGCTGGCACGAGGTGATCGATACTGACTGAGTAGAAGGAGCTGCTGGAGCCAGTGCACGCTGTGAGCTTGAGAGTGTGTGACTGTGACAACCCCCTCTCTGTGCTGAGCGCATGTGCGTGCAAATTCAAAGATAAACACACAGTCACACACACACACAGTATGTGTGTGTGTTTATCGCACACACATGCGCTCAGCACTTTCTGGAGGGGGTTTGTCACAGTCACACTGCTGTGATCTCCCTGCCCGCCCCCCACGATTGACGAGGACAGTCACATGACTGTCCTGCGTCAATCAAACCATGGGAGCACTGCCTCCCATGGTGGGCTTTTTTTAAAAAAAAAAAAAATTGCTTGAGACAATGGAGCTTTTAGCTGCGTAAATTGCGTAGCCTAGGCTGGCTCAGTGCTGCCCCTGCTGTCTGTGTAGTGTATTACACACACACACACACACACACAGCAGCCAGCAAACTGTGAAAGTGAAAGCAAAGGAGAAAAAAAAAGCGGACAGAGAAGAAGCCAGCACAGCGAGGGAGCGAGGAGAGGTGAGTATGAGTATAAATAACAATTTATTTACAGTTTAAATGTACATACACACACATCACATGTCATTATACACAATGAGCTCATTAATTTACTGGCATGGCAGGGAAGGCTCCGCCTCCCCTGCCACCCCTGACTGCACGTCCCTGGTTTCTATGTGATACGAAACCTAATTCACTTTTCATACATGAACATGTTTTGGTGATGTGATGCTTAGCCGTTTCATGATTCAAAAAGGAAAATGTCTGTCATCTTCCAAACATACGAGAGCAGCAATTCCTGGTGGAGATATAAAGACAGGCGTCTGAAACAAGAAAAAATATGAAGATAAAAGGTAATAGTAGCATCGTAAAGTGACCAAAGATGTGAACGCACTTGCCATCTATTGGCTGGAGACGGCAACGAGTTATACATGTGGAAATGCCATATCCATCGATCAACTAACCGGTATCGTATGAATAAACTGCTGTGTGTCGGAATATTCTGCTAAAATTATTCTAAAATTTCCTTTAAGATTCCTTTCATGTAAAATAGATAAAATCTCCGATAGAGGAAGGATTTTATTTTTTTACGGTCCGAAAAATAAAAACAAACGTTTAGACTTTTGCACAGTATTCTGCTTCCCTAAGCAAAGCTGTGAGGCGTGGGTGCTTTAGACTAGCTAAGTCTGTATTTGACCAGTACTCACATGATGAAGTTCGGCAGATAGCTTCAACTCAGCAAAACTGACACGTAGAAAGATGAATCCAGTCGAAGAGTTTAATGATCAGACTGACAATCTTTGTAATAGTGTACAGCAATGCAGGTAAAAAGACATTAGTTTTGTCCAGCAGTGAGCACAGAATGGCTGCTATGTGACCAGGAAGTCCCTTAGCACAAGACACTGAGCAAAGGGGTTGAAACTAGCTGGATACAGAAAAGCTAAGGAAACCCAGCAGGATCAAAATAGCTATGAAATCAATAGCATGTAAGCAGCAAAGGCAGATTCAACTCAAAACAGAAAAATATAGAATATTTCCTAAATCATGGGGCATGACACACAGTTTGGTTAATGAACAGGTCACTCAAAATCTGTTTGTGTTCACCCTGCATATAACGTTACCATCTCTCCCTCGGACGCATTTTCTAGCTTTCCTCCATAACTGAAGTCATTTATTCCTCTTACTCCTATTACATTACATTTAACTTCAAAAGGGTTATTCAGAGAGAGGTGAAAACCTGGAAAATTGTCAGGAGAAGAGAACAATCTAGACCAAATAGCCGATTTGGAGAGTGAGATAAATGGAAGAATTTTTCTGGTTTGGCTATTTTGACCTAGAATTTTCACTTCTCCACTCATTCTCCTGAGTTTCACCTCTCTCTGAATAACCCTGATAGTCTCGATCCACAGACATAAACCCCTACATCCACAAACTGATCCTTCACGCACTCACAGCCCTGCATAGAACTTTAGATCTTAAATGGAAACACATGTTCGGATGGAAAGCGTTTAAGCCTGGCTGATAATAACCGATATCAGATCAATAAATGCATTTCATCCAGTGAAGTTCTGCAGGGCCGGAGCACCTTGAGGTAGTGGCTGTAGAACGCGCGCTATGGTTGGCGTTTAGGAATGGGAACAGAGGGAACCCTAAATTCTTAACACCCCATGTAGGAGCTTAGAGCTTGATTTAATTTTATTACCTGATTTTTCGAAATCAAATTATTGGCTGAATCAGTTAAACATTTGGTCTGAGCATCGAAAAATGGCGCTGCGTTAAAACGCCCGAAAAAGCTTATTATTGGCCACCATTTAAGCATGTCTCCCAGAAAAGTATGATGTTTAAAAGTAATTTCAGTCTCATTCGCTCTATTTTCTGCCTGAAAATCCATTTATCACCACCTTTCAGCATTTATTATTTCAGTGGCGTCACCAGGGATGGTGTCACCCAGTGCGGTAACTTATGGTGTCACCCCCCCCCCCGTCTAGTTTTAGGGTTACTTCTTTTAACTACTCTTACTCATAGCTCAGTACTCCCATATAACACTGAATGCTCATACACAGCGCACATTACTGTGAGGTTTATTGCTGTGGAGCGCTGTGATATGCTCACACACAGAATTTGGTGAACTGCCACCAAGTACGGTGCCTGTTCGAAGGCAATGAAAGTGTCCATAGAGAAGTAATGGTTAATCTGTTCAGAGACACTTAACAGCGGAGAAATGTCCTGATGTCCGGTGGTTTCATTCGGCAGGTTTATTCAGGCAAACACCATAGGTCTCAATGTTAAAAATATTCCTGTTTTTATCCAGTATCAAACTGTTATTCCTTTTATCTGTAGTAAAAAGTCTCTTTATTTATTGATTATTTGTTTTTAGTATCTTTTAGGCATTTTTTTTAAAAAAAAACCAATTTTTTTTCTAATAGCTGTTTTGCTTTTTTCAAGCCTTTTTATTATCATTCATAGGATTTTATATGTAAATTCCAGACATTTTCGTTCAGTAGTTTTTTTGAAAACAGCGGGCGACGGGTTTGCGCCACTGTGCGGCAGCATTCGGTGGCTGATTCCCTGCACTTCAGGGACCCTGCAGTGAATTCACCGGGGAAATTTGAATCCCCAAGTGCGCGGAACAACAGAACACTGAAATGCCTGTGTCATTTCATTGCTCTGTGAATATCCCCTTTAGTGGTGTTTTTTTTTTTGCCGCCCCCTGGAAAGTACCAGCCTAGGCCTTGCCTACCCAGGACATACTTGATAATGAGAAATATCAATGTATCCTTCCTGGCAAAATATTTTTGTGTTTAAAAAAAAAAATAATAATAATTTTTTGGGTGTCACCCTAGTGGGTGGTGTCACCCGGCGCAGGCTGCACCCCTGCCCCCCCCTTGTGACACCACTGTGTTATTTCTTTGGAGATCAGCACACTGATTAACTTGATTTCAATTGATATAACCGACATTTCCATTAACAACTTTAGCCACGAGAAACGATATATGATACTTTTTTTTTTATTCGGCATCAAAATTTCAATCTCGTGAACTGGAAAAAATCCCTAAAAAACATTTCCCTCCTCTCCATTTCTCTTCTGTTACATTTATTCTTTTTCCTTTTATTTTTTATAATTACCTATTTCTTTCTCCTTTTTTTTCCGTTTGATAAAATTATTTTAATTGGAGAGCGATATTTTAAAATGAGTTTAGCCAGAGTAGGTTAAGGGTTAAAATGCCTCTAGTAGCCGCATGGAGGATCCTGACCCTGATTATACAGAGGTGAACATCTGGAATATTATGTGAGAATATCACCCATACTGAATAAGAGAGAGAACACAAGGTGTGTGTGTGTGTATGTGTGTGTGTGTGTATGCGTGTGTGTATGTGTGTGTGTGTGTGTGTGTATGTGTTTGTGTGTATGTGTGTGTGTGTATGTGTGTCATTACACTATTTTCTTCTCGGAGTAAAGTGTGTGATAAATAATGTAATCATAGGTGTGCGCAGGGTGTGTGCCCGTTATGCCCAGGCACACCCTAATGTTGGGTGAAGAGGTCCTCTTTCACCTCCTACATTGACATTATAGATGTCCCTTATCTGGTTCATGATGAGTAACATAAAAACTGACTCGATCTCTGATTACAGGATTCTTATTTCTAATGAAAAATGTGTATTTTGTGCAAAATCTAAGGATTCAAATAAAAATATGTTCCATTGGTGCAAACCCTAATGTAACGGGCTGCGCACGCCAGTGAATGTAATGTAATGTAACAGGCTGCGCACGCCAGTGAATATGCAATGTAATGTAACGGGCTGCGCACGCCAGTGAATGTAATGTAATGTAACGGGCTGCGCACGCCAGTGAATGTAATGTAATATAATGGGCTGCGCACGCCAGTGAATGTAAAGTAACGGGTTGCGCACGCCAGTAAATGTAGTGTAATGTAACAGGCTGCGCACGCCAGTGAATGTAATGTAACAGGCTGCGCACGCCAGTGAATGTAATGTAATGTAACGGGCTGCGCACGCCAGTGAATGTAATGTAATATAATGGGCTGCGCACACCAGTGAATGTAAAGTAACGGGTTGCGCACGCCAGTGAATGTAATGTAATGTAGCGGGCTGCACATGCCAGTGAATGTAATGCAACGGGCTGCGCACGCCAGTGAATGTAACGTAATATAATGGGCTGCGCACGCCAGTGAATGGAATGTAATGTAACGGACTGCGCACGCGAGTGAATGTAATGTAATGGGCTGCGCACGCCAGTGAATGTAATGTAATATCATGGGCTGCACATGCCAGTGAATGTAATTTAATGTAACGGGCTGCGCACGCCAGTGAATGTAATGTCATTTAACGGGTTGCGCACGCCAGTGAATGTAATGTAATGGGCTGCGCACGCCAGTGAATGTAATGTAATGTAATGGGCTGTGCACGCCAATGAATGTAATATAATGTAACGGGCTGCGCACGCAAGTGAATGTAACGTAATATAACGGGCTGCGCACGCCAGTGAATGTAATGTAATGTAACGGGCTGCGCACGCCAGTGAATGTAATGTAATATAACGGGAAGGAGGTCGTATATAAACACTGAGACGCAGAACATTTACTATTAATAAGCATTTTCTATATAATGTAACATTAGCAGAAAAAGAGGAAGGTTATTGTACGGCTCTGTATCACTGTGTGTAAGGGTTATCATAATGCTGCTGACAGGAATAAACTGCTGCGTCTTCTGTTAATATTCCTGTGATTGTTAAAGTGTAATCGAGTCCAGACCCACTGCCACTGAAACGCGCTGGGGTCCCTGTGTGTCTGCTGTCTGCGAGATAGATAAGAAGCTGTGGAGGTTCTCCTGGTTTCTGTTGGTACCAGTTCAGGTAGTTGTAGCTGCCTGCTGTTATGCTGCTACTGGCTTTACAGTACATGGTGACGGTATCTCCAGGTGACGCAGTAACAGACTCTGGATTCTGAGTCATCACAATCTGTCCACAGGAACCTGAGGGATGGAGGAGAAACAGCACAATGTAACAATGATCTAGTTATACATTGTGTGAATCATGAAAATAATAGAGAGTGAAGAAACCTCGTATGAGAATCAATCCATTCTTACCCTGAATATAAAGCGCAGAGACGCACAGCAGGTAACTGAGAGGGATCATCTTTATGGCTCTGAATCCTCCCATACAGACTATAAGAATCTCCTGTACAAGGAAACTTATATACACTGACAGCTGCAACAGTGACATATTCAAATACACGGGGGACGCCGGGGGGTTATTTCAGCCTCACTGATCACTTCTCTCTGATATAAATAGATCTCGATGTTTCCCCCAGTGTATTGAGAAACGCGTGAGCTGAGATCAGAGAAGTGAAGCTGATGCTGCCGAATTACTTTCCACAACCAAATGAAATTGTCTGTATATTTCACATTGATATAAAATCCCCAGCTAGATATGAGACAATACATATTACTCCAGTGACACGTGGAGGTGGAGAGGAGGGAAACACAGAAGCAATATCTCGTTTAATGATTTATCAGTGATTATATTCACTGCATTATGCGATATTAAAGCTGAAAATGCTGCTGTAACATCAGCTAGTGATACATGTGTGTTTCATTTCATACATGCAGCCCCGGACTGGCCATCGGACAATTTCACTGCCGCCGGAGATCGCCAAATTGCGGAGATCTGCTGCGAAACTGCACCGTATGTCAATTCGCCTGTATTGCCGAGCTGCCACAAAATTACACCATACGGGGAAGTTCACTGTTCATCGCATTTCGGTGGCAAGTTTGGCCTTTATTGAATAACCATTTATGAGAACAAAACCAACAGGTCTATTCAGAGAAAGGTGAAACTCTGGAGAACGTTTGGAGAAGTTAAAATTCTAGGTCATAATAGCCGAACCAGAAAAATTCTCCCATTTATCTCACTTTCCAAATCAAGCTATTTTGACCTACAGGGTTATTCAAAGAGATCCGAATTGCTTGAGAAAGGTAACTGAATGCTGAAAATCAGTGTTCGGTTACCTTTCCTGACCATTCGGCTATCCAGAGAGCAGGCAATACGCCAAATCCTGGCGAATTGCCTGCACATACGGTGTCTGTTCGGTGCCTGTTCGAGGGCAGTGAAATCCCCATGAAAAAGCACTGCTTCGGCTATTCAGAGAACACAAACCAGCAGTGAAAGGTTCCCCTAATGCCCTGCCATTCGGTGGTTTCATTCGACAGGTTTATTCAGGAGAATCCCATAGGCTTCAATGTTAAAAATATTCCCGTTTTAATTCAATATCTAATAAACCGTTCATTATAAAATTCTGCAGCAAAAAGTCTCTTTATTTATAGATTTTTTAGGATATTTTAAGCATTTTTCTTATTTTTTTTTAAAAGTCCGATTTTTTTTTATTTTTCTTTCAGTTTACTTATTTTTTTTGTAACAGCCCTCTTTATTATCATTCCCTGGACCTCCTGTGAAAATTTCAGACATTTTCGCTCAGTAGTTTCTTTGCAAACAGCGTTTCATTTTCCCAGATTCATACAAATGGTTTTGCTAATTTATTCACTGCCTCCTCTGCGTCTCGGCTGCTTCGGCTCTGTGTGATTCGGCTCCTGTTCGGCTTTTTCGAAGGTTAATCCAGATGTTTTTGCGTGTTTTCAGCGTGCATTCGGTTAGTTTTCGTCAGGTTTGCGGCAGCTTTTTCCTGCAATTCGGGGACCCTGTGGTGTTTGCTGAATACACCGCAGGGTCACCGAAATGCAATCGGCAAAAGGAACCGAATTGAAGAGAACGAAAAGTCACCGAACGTGCGGTGACTTTTCGAATCTCTTTGGATAACCCTGCTAGAATTTTCACTTCTCCAAAAGTTCTCCAGAGTTTCACCTTTCTCTGATAACCCTGCAAGGAATATGAGATTAATGAGAACTAGCAGCAGCGCTAGTTTCCTGCCCTGCGGAGGGACCCGCTCAGGTCTCGTACAGTGTCAGCTTGATTCGCAGGATCCTCACAAACCTTGGTTTTTCGCAGATTTCTATGTGATACGAAACCTTATTCACTTTTCATACATGTTTTGGTGATGTGATGCTTAGCCGTTTCATGATTCATAAAGGAAAATGTCTGTCATCTTCCAAACATACGAGAGCAGCAATTCCTGGTGGAGATATAAAGACAGGCGTCTGAAACTAGAAAAAATATGAAGATAAAAGGTAATAGTAGCCTCGTAAAGTGACCAAAGATGTGAACGCACTTGCCAAACTATTGGCTGGAGACGGCAACGAGTTATACATGTGGAAATGCCATATCCATCGATCAACTAACCGGTATCGTATGAATAAACTGCTGTGTGTCGGAATTGTGACGGAAGGGTGAAGTCGTCCGCCTGCGGGTGTGCTCAGATCTGCGTTATTTCCCTTCTCCCCCTCTCTGATGTACTATCGGCCCAACTACCAAAGGTCGCGGCCCCCGGCGCTTCGAGCGGTCAGGTAGGCCTTCGGACAGGGCCGGCCGTTTTAGCGGGGGACCCCAGTGTGAGCCCAGCCCGACCACTGAGTGACGGCACTCAGCGTCCCGAGCAGCTGGTCACTGACCTGTACGGGAATCTGTTTTGTTCGAGGATCGGACCGGCTTCTCTTCCCACAATTATTCGGATCTTTCAGCAGTAGACCTGGGACATAGTCGGTGGTTCGGAGGCTCTGTATCGCCCAGCGGCCAGTGCGCACGTACGTTGCACCACACTGAAGGTCTGGATCTCCCGGGGGCCAGCGGAGGAGGCACTCGACCAGTAAAGAATACCCAGATCACGCGGCGGTCGATACGTCTGGCACTACCCTCCGCTCGAGCCGTGGCACCGGTACACTGCACTTCTTCTGGACTGAGCTGCGGTCTGAATATCGCGGTGGATTTCAGATACGTTCAATAACTGGAGACATGAGACGCAGCTGCATGAACTCAACAACAACATTTTTTTATTTCAACACACAAGTATATATAACTTCCCCCACGAGCTCAACATCTGGGAAACCCCCTGTCCGCCCACCCAGATCTGATTGGCCAACACAATTCGGGGCGTTGCCGATTCAGGACCGGATGGTCCGAATCGGCCATTTTCCCTCCTGCTCCACTCGATCGGGACACGAGGCGTCGGAAATGGCGGCACCCCGGCAGACCGAGACTGGCATCCATTTATACCATATCAAACACTTTTATTTACAGGAACCACCTTCCGACCTTCAGAACTCGCAGGATAGTTGGTGCAACGGCACCAACCCAAAAGTTTATTGAAAATAAATGTCTTGAACCCCCGTCCCTGGCTGGGGGTGCTGGGCCAGTCCATCACATTCCTCCCCCGCCCCAAAGTCCGACGCACCCGGTGGGACTCCCACGGGTCGTGCCGGGGTAGTCGGTACTCCACCCTCCACCATGTCCAGAGCCGACTGTCGTGACAATCCGTCGGCATTACCATTTTGTGTCCCCGGCCGGTACTGAATGGTGAAGTTGAAGGGTTGGAGTGCCAAGCTCCACCGCAACAGCCGGCCATTCTCTCCCGCCACCCGGTTGAGCCACACCAGAGGATTATGGTCTGTTAGTACAGTGAACGACCGCCCATACACATATGGCTGAAACTTTCGTAGGGCCCAGACCAGGGCCAGACACTCCTTCTCCACCGCAGCATACCCCACCTCCCGTGGTAGCAGTTTTCGGCTAATGAAGGCCACTGGATGATCTCCCCCGTCGTCCCCCACCTGGCTCAGGACAGCTCCCAGTCCGAACATGGACGCGTCTGTATGAATAATAAAACGCCGGTTATAATCGGGAGCTGCCAGTAGGGGAGCTTGGGTCAGGGCGGCCTTTAATTGCTGAAAGGCCTGCTCGCACTCCGGGGACCACAGGACCTGTCGAGGTAGGGACTTCTTTGTCAGGTCCGTCAGGGGCTTGGCCAGATCACTATACCGGGGTACGAATTTTCTGTAATAGCCTGCTGTACCCAGAAAGGCGAGGACTTGGGTTTTAGTCACGGGGGTGGGCCAGTCTAAGATAGCTTCTATTTTAGCGGGCTCAGGTCGCTGTACCCCACACCCTACCCGGTGACCCAGGTACTGCACCTCTGCCATCCCCACCTTACACTTCTCGGGCTTAAGGGTTAAATTGGCGTCCCTGATGCGTCCCAGGACCGTCCCTACGTGAACCAAGTGCTCCTCCCAGCTCTGACTATAAATGGCGATGTCGTCCAGGTACGCGCACGCAAATCCCTGGAGGCCATCGAGGAGGCGGTCTATTAAGTGCTGGAATGTAGCGGGGGCGTTCTTCATCCCGAACGGCATGACTCTAAACTGATACAAGCCGAACGGGGTGATGAAGGCCGACTTCGGGGTCGCCTCCTCGGCAAGGGGAATCTGCCAATACCCCTTGCACAGATCCACCGTGGTCAGAAAATGACCCCTGGCGATCTGGTCCAGCAACTCATCGACCCGGGGCATCGGGTAGGCGTCCGTCGTGGTGCAATCGTTCACCCGTCGGTAGTCTACACAGAACCGTGTGGTCCCATCTTTTTTGGGTACCAAGACCACGGGCGATGCCCATGGGCTGGCAGACGGCTCAATGACCCCCAGCTCCAACATCTCCCGTATCTCGGTCCGCATGGTCTCCCGGACTGCCTCCGGAAGACGGTACGCAGGCTGTCGCAGGGGCCGCTGACCGGGGGTGTCCACGGAATGAACGGCCTGGTCGGTGTAACCCGGAAGGGCCGAAAAGACTTCCGAATAACTCCGAAGCAGTTGCCGTACTTGTGCCTGCTTCTCGGACCCCAACGCCTCCCCCAACTGCACCTGATCCACACCAGAGGGTTGTTTGGCCACCCCTGGTAACTCTACCAGGGGGAACGGCTCCGTCTCTTCGACAGCCGGAGCGCATATGGCATCCACTGTCTCCGGTCGTTCGTGGAAGGCTTTCAACATATTGACGTGGAACGTCCGTTGGATTCTGGTGTCCGCGCAACTCGCCACCACATAGGTGGTATCCCCCAGTCGGGTTACCACCGTGTAGGGACCTTGCCAGGCCGCCTGCAGCTTGTTCTGCCGCTGTGGTTTCAACACCAGAACCCTTTGTCCTACGCAGAACGAGCGGCTGCAAGCAGCCCGGTCGTACCACGTCTTCTGTTGAGCCTGAGCGGTTTCCACGTTTCCCCGGACCAACCCCGCAAGTTCTGCCAAGCGCTCCCGGAGCTTCAGGACATAACTCACGACCGGGACCCCATCTTCCTCCTGCTTCCCCTCCCACTGAGCCCTAACCAGATCCAGAGGCCCCCTCACCTGACGCCCGTATAGCAGTTCAAACGGAGAGTATCCGGTAGATTCCTGCGGTACTTCCCGGTAGGCGAACAGCAGGTGTGGTAAGTACTGCTCCCAATCTTTTCTCTCGTGAACGAAGGCCCGAATGAGTTGTTTCAAGGTCCCATTGAATCGCTCACACAGTCCGTTTGTCTGAGGGTGATACGGGGCGCTGTGTAACGCCTTGACCCCACACAGACGCCAGAGCTGCTGGGTAAGCTCAGCGGTAAACTGGGTCCCTTGGTCGGATAAGATCTCCCGCGGAAACCCCACCCTCGTAAACACCCGCAGCAAAGCGTCTGCTACTGTGTCCGCCTGGATGTTGGCCAAAGCCACGGCCTCAGGGTACCGGGTAGCATAATCTACAATGGTAAGTATATACTTCTTCCCGGTAGCACTGGGTCGGGGCAATGGCCCAATAAGGTCGACCGCCACCCGACTAAACGGCTCCTGGATGATGGGCATGGGGTGTAGAGGTGCTTTCAGGTGATCCCCGGCCTTTCCCGCCTTCTGGCAGACAGGGCAGGTACGGCAAAACTCGCGGGTGTCCTCGCTAAGGCGGGGCCAAAAGAAGGCGCGCGCTAACCGGTGGCGGGTCTTCTTCTGCCCTAGATGACCCGCCAAGGTATGTCATGAGCCAAGCGCAGGAGTTCCTGTCTTGGGCCCTGGGGTACCACCATTTGTTTCTGGGGAACCTGTTTCTTCCTGGACCCCTCTCTCTCTGTGTATCTATATAGCAGCCCATCCTCCCACTCTATCCGGTCGCGGCGGTTCTCATCAAGTCCCTGGCCAGCCCGGTCACGGTAGCCTTGTAACGTGGGGTCCGTCTGAGTCTGATGGCGAAGCGTCTCTGGGGAGCTCCAGGGGCAGGGGGTGTCAGAAAGTAGGGGAAGAGTCGGTATAGGTCGGGGCGTAGGGATCGGGCGGGGTGTTGGGAAGGTCTCACCTGGGTCCCTCTCGGAGTGCTATTGCTGTGTCGTTGGCTCTGTAGTCTAGTGGTGACTGGCGTGGCCGCCTCCATGGAGTATGCAGAGATCAGTCGTCCCAGATCATTACCGAGGAGCACCTCGGCCGGTAGTTGGTTCAATAACCCCACTCTCACTACTTTCTCCCCGGATCCCCAGTCCAGGTGAACCCGGGCCGTCTCCAGCCGGAGAACCTTACCACCAGCCACTCGTACTGCAACAGTATTTCGTAACCGGTCGTTCTGTTGGACTAAGTGAGGCCGAACCAAAGTGATCGTAGCCCCAGAGTCTCGAAGTCCTTCAGCCGCCCTCCCGTTGACCCACACCGCCTGGCGATGGTGATGGCGATTATCGGCCGCGGCCGCTTGCACCGGGTCCGCCTCATGTAGTCGCTCCCATTCTTCCGGAGCTTCCGGCCAGGGGAGATCGACGTCGTAGCAATGGGTAGACTGTGATGGTCTAGGAGAAGATCGTGCCAGGTCCGGTCGGTTGGGGCAATTCTGCTTATAATGTCCGTCTTGGTTACATCCGTAGCAACGTATGTTGGCCATGTTGTTGGGTCGACTGGGGGGTCGGGCAGCCAGCGGCCGGACTGTCGGCACTGGGGTTGGCGAGGCAGGGATCACAGGTCGGAGGGGTAACGGCCGCTCCCCCCCCGTGACCTTCCGCGTATCAGCATATTCATCGGCCCAAATAGCTGCTTGTTGTACCGTGGGCGGCTTCTTGTCCCGCACCCACTCCCGGATGGCGGCGGGAGTATGCTCGAAGAACTGCTCCAGCAGTAGCAGTTGTGTGATCTCGGGTACGGTCTCGGCTTTGCTCCCCAGGAACCACGTGCGCAAATCCCGCTGCAATCGGTGCGCCCACTCCACATGGGTAGCGCCGATGGGTCGGCGAGAGTTTCTGAACTTAGCTCGACTGGCTTCTGGGGTCACGGCGAACCGGCTCAGCAGCGCCTGTTTCACGTGCCCATAGTTGGTGGCCTCCTCGTCTGGCACCGTGCGGTAGGCCTCCGCGGCCCGCCCGGTCAGTTTGCACGCCAGGATTCTTACCCAGTCGGTGGGGTGGACCTCATGTACTTGACACAACCATTCAAAGTCCTGGAGATAGCTCTCTATTTCCTCGTCGGCTTCGCGGAAGTCTTTAAACGCCTGGAAGGGCACCTTTCTCCCCGGGGATCGCTCCACCCGAGGGTTGCGGTCTCGCTGACTCCGCACTTCCGCCAACCGGAGCTCGTGCTCGCGTTCCTTTCTCCGTTCTTCCTCCTGGCAGATCTCCCGAACCAGGTGCTGCATCACTGCCTCTGTCGGGGCTGCTCCGTATAAGGCAGCCCGTTCTCGGACTTTCCTCTGTAGTTCGCTTTCGTCGGCTCCGGCCGTGACGGTTACAGGTGGGGTGTCGGCGGGTAACGCTGTGCTCGCCGTACCTTGATCCAACCGTTGTAGCTCCTCTATTAGAATGTCCCGACTCTTGGAACCCGGAGTACCACCACGGTTCTCCAGCATGTTCCGCAAAGTGTCCCGTTTGTAGTCAGCATATACTGTCATGATGGGCTCTTCGGGGGGTTGGTGGTATTGATTGCAGAGAGCGATCCCACCGCTGCCACCAGTGTGACGGAAGGGTGAAGTCGTCCGCCTGCGGGTGTGCTCAGATCTGCGTTATTTCCCTTCTCCCCCTCTCTGATGTACTATCGGCCCAACTACCAAAGGTCGCGGCCCCCGGCGCTTCGAGCGGTCAGGTAGGCCTTCGGACAGGGCCGGCCGTTTTAGCGGGGGACCCCAGTGTGAGCCCAGCCCGACCACTGAGTGACGGCACTCAGCGTCCCGAGCAGCTGGTCACTGACCTGTACGGGAATCTGTTTTGTTCGAGGATCGGACCGGCTTCTCTTCCCACAATTATTCGGATCTTTCAGCAGTAGACCTGGGACATAGTCGGCGGTTCGGAGGCTCTGTATCGCCCAGCGGCCAGTGCGCACGTACGTTGCACCACACTGAAGGTCCGGATCTCCCGGGGGCCAGCGGAGGAGGCACTCGACCAGTAAAGAATATCCAGATCACGCGGCGGTCGATACGTCTGGCACTACCCTCCGCTCGAGCCGCGGCACCGGTACACTGCACTTCTTCTGGACTGAGCTGCGGTCTGAATATCGCGGTGGATTTCAGATACGTTCAATAACTGGAGACATGAGACGCAGCTGCATGAACTCAACAACAACGTTTTTTTATTTATTTCAACACAACAAGTATATATAACTTCCCCCACGAGCTCAACATCTGGGAAACCCCCTGTCCGCCCACCCAGATCTGATTGGCCAACACAATTCGGCGTCGGTGCATGCGATTCAGGACCGGATGGGAACATTTCCTCCTCCTAAGCTCCACTCGTCGGGATACTCGGATCGGCACCGACCCAGCCGACGGGACATCGAGACCGTCGGAAATGTAGCTGACGCATCACCACCATATAACACCGCAAATCCATTTATATACCACATCAACTTCACTTTACACTTAACCAGCAGTATCAACATTCTCGATTTATACAAGCAGCTTCCTTGGTAGCTCAAACAACAAACGTACAACAAGTTTATTGAAAATAAATTCTTGAAACCCCGTCCCTGCGGGGTGCTGGGCCAGTCCATCACAGGAATATTCTGCTAAAATTATTCTAACATTTCCTTTAAGATTCCTTTCATATAAAATAGATAAAATCTCCGATAAAGGAAGGATTTAATTTTTTTTACGGTCCGAAAAATAAAAACAAACGTTTAGACTTTTGCACAGTATTCTGCTTCCCTAAGCAAAGCTGTGAGGTGTGGGTGCTTTAGACTAGCTAAGTCTGTATTTGACCAGTACTCACACGATGAAGTTCGGCAGATAGCTTCAACTCAGCAAAACGGACACGTAGAAAGATGAATCCAGTTCAAGAGTTTAATGATCAGACTGACAATCTTTGTAATAGTGTACAGCAATGCAGGTAAAAAGACATTAGTTTTGTCCAGCAGTGAGCACAGAATGGCTGCTATGTGACCAGGAAGTCCCTTAGCACAAGACACTGAGCAAAGGGGTGGAAACTAGCTGGATACAGAAAAGCTAAGGAAACCCAGCAGGATCAAAATAGCAATGAAATCAATAGCATGTAAGCTGCAAAGGCAGATTCAACTCAAAACAGAAAAATATAGAATAATTCCTAAATCATGGGGCATGACACACAGTTTGGTTAATGAACAGGTCACTCAAAATGTGTTTGTGCTTACCCTGCATATAATGTTGCCATCTCTCCCTCGGACGAGTTTTCTAGCTTTTCTCCATAACTGAAGTCATTTATTCCTCTTACTCCTATTACAAAACATTTAACTTCAACAGGGTTATTCAGAGAGAGGTGAAAATCTGGAGAATTGGCAGGAGAAGAGAACAACCTAGACGAAATAGCCGATTTAGAAAATGAGATAAATGGGAGAATTTTTCTGGTTTGGCTATTTTGACCTAGAATTTTAACTTCTCCAAAAGTTCTCCTGAGTTTCACCTCTCTCTGAATAACCCTGATAGTCTCGATCCACAGACATAAACCCCTACATCCACAAACTGATCCTTCACGCACTCACAGCCCTGCGTATAACTTTAGATCTTAAATGGAAACACATGTTCGGATGGAAAGCGTTTAAGCCTGGCTGATAATAACCGATATCAGATCAATAAATGCATTTCATCCAGTGACGTTCTGCAGTGCCGGAGCACCTTGAGGTAGTGGCTGTAGAACGCACGCTATGGTTGGCGTTTAGGAATGGGAACAGAGGGAACCCTAAATTCTTAACACCCCATGTAGGAGCTTAGAGCTCGATTTAATTTTATTACCTGATTTTTCGAAATCAAATTATTGGCTGAATCAGTTAAACATTTGGTCTGAACATCGAAAAATGGCGCTGCGGTAAAACGCCCGAAAAAGCTTATTATTGGCCACCATTTAAGCATGTCTCCCAGAAAAGTATGATGTTTAAAAATGATTTCGGTCTCATTCGCTCAATTTTTTTGCCTGAAAATCCATTTATCACCACCCTTCAGTATTTATTATTTCAGTGGCATCACTAGGGTTAGTGTCACCTGGTGCGGTAACTCAGAGTGTCACCCCCCACCGTCGAGTTTTAGGGTTTCTTCTTTTAACTACTCTTACTCATAACTCAGTACTCCCATATAACACTGACAGGGTTATTCAGAGAGAGATGAAAAGCAGGAGAACTTTTGGAGAAGTGAAAATTCTAGGTCAAAATAGCCGATTTGGAAAGTGAGATAAATGGGAGAATTTTTCTGGTTTGACTATCTTGACCTAGAATTTTCCATTTTCCAACCATTTTCCTGCTTTTCACCTCTCTCTGAATAACCCTGTGAATGCTCATACACAGCGCACATTACTGTGAGGTTTATTGCTGTGGAGCTCTGTGAAATGCTCACACACAGATTTTGGCGAACTGACAGCAAGTACGGGCCATCTTTTTGCCACTGAGGAAGCCTGTTTTTTTTTTTTTTTTTTTAATAACACAATTTTATTGATTTTATAAATAATACAAGAAAACGCTACAAGGCACCAAGTGAAGCACAGAAAACATGCCAGTACTTCGGGAAGTAATACAAAATATCAATAAACAAACATGCTAAATCAGCATTCTAACCACGAAGCAAAACAGTGCCTTAAAAAGAAATAAGTAACAATTGTAGAAGTAAAAAAAAACAAAAAAGGAAAAATAAAAAAAATAAAAAACAAACAAACATCTTTTTGCCACTGAGGAAGCCTGTTTTATAGGCGAAACGCGTCTGCTGGTCTTTTATGTACCTCTACTATTTGTTTTTTATGCAAGCTGAATAAAAGGATTATGACCTTCCTTTACGGAAGCTGTCCTTGGTTTCCTTCAATCTTTGGATTCAAAGTATCACGTCTTCTGGCAGACCACTCCGTTTAAATCCTTGTACCCTCCAGGAATATCTTGTTGGAGATCGGTTTGGGGCAGGGCTGAACTGGGACAACAAATCAGCCCTGGGCTTCATCCAGACCGGCCCACTTTAATTATGCAAAGACACACAAAAATATTATATAAACCAATGGGATCACTCAACCAATCTCTCTGCA
>RXON01001129.1:0-34437 GCA_009667805.1 Leptobrachium leishanense | reverse complement strand
ATTTTAACCATCTCCCTGGGGTTATTTTTAAACACAGTGCACAAGGTCTGGTCTCACATATCGCCCATTCAGGACCATACCCTGCTTCCTGTCACAATGTGTATATATAAGAACAAACACAAGTGTCAAAAAATGAATGAACTGAATAGATGTGGAAGATAAATGAACAAATAAGTTAGGGATAAACGTAAAATGTGCACAGTGAAAAAATGGAAATAATAAAAATAAAAATAGAAATAAAAGTGAAAAAAATCAAGATAAAAATAAATAAAAATAGAAATAAAAGTGAAAAAAATCAAGATAAAAATAAATAAAAATAGAAAAGGAAGATAAAATAAAATAAAGAAAAGAAGAAGAAAAATGGGACTCAAAATACAGATGAACATGAGACTCCAAAATTGGATATGAAAACTCAATAAAAGAGAATATTATTCTAGAAAGGATGCAAAAGAAATATATTCATTGAGTCCCTTGGGGGCGACAGTGTCCAGTGTCCTGATCCAGAATGTCTCCCGTTGCAGAAGAATCTTGGAACGATTGCCACCTCTTGAGAGTGGAGGAACGTGGTCTATGGCGATAAACCTCAAAGTGGATAATTGATGTCGAAATAATAAAAAATGTTTAGCTACGGGTTTGTCAGAGAAATTATTCCTGAAGGCAGTGGTGATGTTGGAACGATGTCCTCTTATGCGATCCCGAAGTGTTCTATCGGTTTTACCCACATAAGGGAGACCACAGGGGCAGGTGATGAGATATACAACGTGATCAGTAGTACATGTGATATGGTGTCGAATCGTCATACGTTTCCCTGAAGTAGGGTGAGGAAAGGTGGAAGCTGTAGTCATATGACTGCATGTGACACAGTTGGGACAACAGAAGCATCCCCATCGTAAAGTTTGAACTGGAGTAGAATATGACATCATAGGATCAGTTTTAACTAATAAATCTCGAAGATTGTTTGAGCCTTTATAGCTAACTAGTTGTAAAGCCTGCCCAGAGGGCAGTCTATTGTGGATATACTGCCCCTGCTCATGGATATACTGCCCCAGCTCGTGGATACTGCCCCAGCACGTGGATACTGCCCCAGCACGTGGATACTGCCCCAGCACGTGGATACTGCCCCCGCACGTGGATACTGCCCCAGCCTGCCCAGAGGGCAGTCTATTGTGGGTATACTGCCCCAGCTCGTGGATATTGCCCCAGCATGTGGATACTGCCCCAGCACGTGGATACTGCCCCAGCACATGGATATTTGCCCCCAGCACATGGATATTTGCCCCCAGCTCATGGATTTGCCCCCAGCTCATGGATTTGCCCCAGCTCATGGATTTGCCCCCAGCTCATGGATTTGCCCCCAGCTCATGGAGTTGCCCAGCTCATGGATTTGCCCCAGCTCATAGATTTGCCCCCAGCTCATAGATTTGCCCCCAGCTCATAGATTTGCCCCCAGCTCATGGATTTGCCCCAGCTCATGGATTTGCCCCCAGCTCATGGATTTGCCCCCAGCTCATGGATTTGCCCCAGCTCATGGATTTGCCCAGCTCATGGAGTTGCCCAGCACGTGGATTTGCCCCAGCTCATGGATTTGCCCCAGCTCATGGATTTGCCCCAGCTCATGGAGTTGCCCAGCTCATGGATTTGCCCAGCACATGGATTTGCCCCAGCTCATGGATTTTCCCCCAGCACATGGATTTGCCCCAGCTCATGGATTTGCCCCAGCTCATGGATTTGCCCAGCACGTGGATTTGCCCAGCACGTGGATTTGCCCCCAGGTCGTGGATATGGTCCCCCAGCTCGTGGATATGGACCCCCCCTCATACTTACCTGTCGAGCGGCGCCAGGGAAGTGAAGATTTCCCCGCTTCCGGTCTTTGAAGGACCCAAGCCGCGGTCACGTGACCGGAGCTTGGGTCCTTCAAAGCGGAAGCGAGGGAACTTTCCCTCCGCCGCTCGGGGGTTGGATGCGTGCGGCAGCCGGGTAGAGGCTGCGCCTCTACCCGGCTGCCGCGCGCATCCTACCCCTGAGCGGCGGAGGGAACTTTCCCTTCGCCGCTCGGGGGACCCGTTAGATGCACAAAGCAGCCGGGTAGAGGCTGCGCTCGCAGCCTTTACCCGGCTGCCGCGCGCATCCAACCCCCGAGCGGCGGAGGAAACTTTCCCTTCGCCGCTCTGGGGTTGGATGCGCGCGGCAGCCGGGTAGAGGCTGCGAGCGCAGCCTCTACCCGGCTGCTGTGTGCATGTGTAACCGCCGCGGCGAGCCGGCAGCCGGCTCGTGCCGCGGCGGTTGCATGCGTGCGCAACCAACCGCCGCTGGTTGCGCGCGCATGCGCAGTAAGGCTTTGGCGACGGACAGCCAAAGCCTTACTCTTTTATTATATAGATGATAGGGGTCTGTTGAAATTTTTTTGGTAAGGTTGTGTCATCCTGAAGTAATCTCCAGTTACGATGTATAGATTTCGACATAGCATAGCTGTGAGCATGATAGGTGAGAGGCAGAAAGATGTGAGCTTGCCAATCCTTAGACCTTAATGGTGTAGAAGTAAATCTCAAATGAGCTTTGTCGTATGCTTGAGTAAGAATGTCTAAGCTGTAGCCTCGTTGACTGAAACGTTCGAACAACTGTTGAATTTGAATTTGTCGAGTTGTAGGATTGGAGTTGTTACGCATCACTCTCAAAAACTGTGATACTGGAAGGGATTGTTTAAGATGTAGTGGATGAAAGCTGTCAGCATGCAGAATGGTGTTACGGTCTGTGGTTTTACGGAACAGCGAGAAAGTAATTTGATGATCGATGATTTGAATGTACACATCGAGAAAATTGATGGATTCAGTCTGGATGTCTACAGATAATTTGATAGAAGTTTGTAAGGCGTTGAGTTTATGTAAGACTGTTTGAAAAGAAGATAAAGTGTCACCCCAAAGAAGAAAGATATCGTCTACGAATCTAGCGTAGAAGATAATCTGTTCTTTGTAGGGTCTCAACATGTGTTCCAATTCAAAAAAATACATGTATGCATTGGCATATCCTGGTGCCATTGCTGCACCCATGGAGCTCCCAGATGTTTGAAGATATAGATTCTTTCCAAAGCGAAAAAAATTACATTCAAGAGTGATCCTCAATAACTCTTCAATGAATTGAATAGGTGGACCTATGTAGCACCTGGAATCACAAAGCACTTGAATAAAGGCTTTGATGCCTTGAGAGTGGGGTATCACTGTATATAGACTTTTGACGTCTAGGGTGATTAACCACTTGGATGCTGAGGACGCGCTCAGCGCGTCCTCAGCATTCCCGCTGGTATGCAGAGGACGTGCTGAGCGCGTCCTCCCATTGGGGTCAGCGTTCAGCCGGGTTCCGGCCGATCGCTGGCCCCCCGGTGCGGGCTGACATCCTGGATGTCAGCCGCGCATCCGGGACCACAGCCGCCGGAATTAGGTGTCATCGCGGCAGCGCGATGACACCTAATTCAGGCGCCCCCCCGCATGTGCGGAGGAGGCGCCTGAAAGGGAGGGGGGGGAGGTCCTTCGGACCTCTCTCCCTCCCGATCGGCGGCGCACAGGGGGTTAACCCAGGCATCATTTGGAAGGGCACAGCCTGCCCTTCCAAATGATGCCTGGCATTAACCCCTGGGGAGCTGGATCGCGAATCGGCGCTGAAAAGCGCCGATTCGCATCCTTTCCCGGAGCTGGCCGACATCTTGGATGTCGGCCAAGCCTCCGGAAACTCCCCCTGAGGACTGGCGTCATCGTGCGTAGCACGATGACGCCAGTCCTGGACTTAACCCTTAACTGCCACCAACGGTGGAGATAGGGAGTTCATTGGAACTCCCTATCTCCCGATCCGTGGCAGTTAGGGGTTAAATTTTGGTTGGATCGGCCAGAGCATGGCCGTTCCAACGATACCAAACATGAAAGTGAAAAATGTTGTAAAAAAAATAATAAATGAAAAATAAAAAAAAAATAAAAAAAAAAATTATAAAAAAAAAATAAACTTTTTTTTTATTTTGTTAATGCAGCAATATTGTTCCCATTTCAATTATAATGTGAACAATGATGCTGCACTAACGATTTTTGTATGCGGTGCGTTTGTTAAAAATCGCGTAATTTTCCCCAAAAAAAATGTAACGAGACCCCATCTCTAATTTTTTTAACAAGCGCACCCCATACAAAATATAACCGCAATTGCTCGCATGTTAAAATGTGAAAAAAAACACTTTACACATTGTAAATTATTGAAAATACATATTTTATTGCATTTTTTGTTATAATATACAGACATGACATAATATGTCATTATTATATGTATACGTTATGAATATACCGAGTCTGACGGAAAGAACGATATATAATATGTCTGGGTCATATACTAAAATAAGCCTTAAAAACACGTTTAAACATGATGAGCAAAACCGGTAAAAATGACCTCAGCACAGGGGCGGGAAAAGCCTCAGCGGCGAAAGGGTTAATAGGACGTCGTGAGATGGTAAAATCACCTGTTGTAGTCTACTAAGAAAGTCTGACGTGTCCTTCAGACAGGTGGGTAGTGACAGGATGGATTCTTTACTGTAATGATCAATCAATTTCCCTAGTGGTTCGAGAAGACTGCCTCTCGCCGAAACAATGGGTCTGCCTGGAGGAGTCTGCAGACATTTATGGACCTTTGGTAAGGTATAGAGAACTGGCATGATGGAAATGGCACAGTGCAAAACTGGTATGTCTTGCTATCAATAAATCCGGCCTAGAGCTTTACACACAAAAAAAAATTTCTGGATGCTTCAATAGCTACTATCTAATCATCGTTAGACACGACTATTCACTCACACACATCATTATTCACACTTAACCATCTGTTTGATCACGGTCATTCCACATATCTTTTAGTATTGATTCAGTTTATCATTTTCATTATCGGTGATTTATTATATATCATTTATTCATTTATTTATTCATTTATTTATATGGTTCTTTTATGTTTCCTATTCACTACTCATAGCGTTATATCAGCCATTGGGGCTCTTGATACACTTTTATTTTATTGCTGGTGATCTACTTGATTGACAATATGACATGGTCAGGGTTATCCAAAGAGATTCGAAAAGTCACCGCACGTTCGGTGACTTTTCGTTCTCTTCAATTCGGTTCCTTTTGCCGATTGCATTTCGGTGACCCTGCGGTGTATTCAGCAAACACCACAGGGTCCCCGAATTACAGGGAAAGGCTACCGAAAACCTGACGAACACTAACCGAATGCACGCTGAAAACAAGCAAAAACATCTGGATTAACCTTCGAAGAAGCCGAACAGGAGCCGAATCACACAGAGCCGAAGCAGCTGTGACGTAGAGGAGGCAGTGAATAAATTAGAAAAACCATTTGTATGAATCTGGGAAAAAGAAACGCTGTTTGCAAAGAAACTACTGAGCGAAAATGTCTGAAATTTTCACAGGAGGTCCAGGGAATGATAATAAAGAGGGCTGTTACAAAAAAAATAAGTAAACTGAAAAAAAAAAATCAAAAAAAAATCGGACTTTTAAAAAAAAAAAAAAAAAAAAAAAAATGCTTAAAGTATCCTAAAAAATCTATAAATAAAGAGACTTTTTGCTGCAGAATTTTATAATGAACGGTTTATTAGATATTGAATTAAAACGGGAATATTTATAACATTGAAGCCTATGGGATTCTCCTGAATTAATTTGCCGAATTAAACCACCGAATGGCAGGGCATTAGGGGAACCTTTCACTGCTGGTTTTCGTTCTCTGAATAGCCGAAGCAGTGCTTCTCTATGGGGATTTCACTGCCCTCGAACAGGGACCGAACAGGCACCGTATGTGCAGGCAATTCGCCAGGATTTGGTGAATTGCCTGCTCTCTGAATAGCCGAATGGCCAAGAAAGGTAACCGAACGCAGATTTTCAGCATTCGGTTACCTTTCTCCAGCAATTCGGATCTCTTTGGATAACCCTGGGTGTCTCAGAGCGTTCACACGGATTACAGGTCGTCTCAATTGTTTATGTAGATCCATATTGCTTCATGATTGAACATCTCCGTGGCGGTTCGTGGTGCATGCCTCCTCTTTTAATACCATTACCATTTGTATCTGCACTTCTGTTGGTCTAAATGCTCCTTAGCGTTCACGAATTCTATACAGTTTTCCTCCTTGTTGTTTTTAATTCAGCGCAGACGCGTCTCCCTGGTTACCCTTCAGAGGAGACGCTGTAGTCGCTGCATACTGACGCAATCAACATGCGTGCTTGTCCACCGCCGGATGCCACGCCCTTAGGGAATCGAGCGTCCTGCCTGGCAGCACGCCGTGAGCGGAGTAAGTGACTCATTAATGTTTTATACATTCCTTATAAATATGTGTTAAAGGCCGCTGTGAGGGCCGAAACGTCGGTTTGATGCACTTGGCATCCTTTTAATATTTTTTGAATAAAACATCATCTTTATGATTTTTTGCCTAAGTCCTGGTGTGCGTCCCTCTTCATATATATATATATATAATATATATATATATATATCATACCTGCCCTTACCTTCCCCTATAAATTTGCTAAAAATATACACACAAAAAAAACAAACCACTGCCTGAGACCCCACGCAGCCCACATGCCACCCCCTCTACCTGGCTGAATGTATCTAATATATATAATTAAATACATTCAGCCAGGTAGAAAAAGAAAAAAAAAGGTTTTATTTTATGTTCCCGGGGACATTTAAAAATGTCCTCGGATTTTATTTTTTTTAGAAATGTGTCGCCTTACCTTAGCCTGGTGGTCCGTGGGGGCTCCCTTGATCCTGGTTGTGGGGGGGGGGGGTCTGACGTGGCCGCAGGTGCAGTGGCTCCCTCCCTGCGCTGCCTGTCTCTGCCATGTGCACCTGGGCGGCTAGCCTGCACAGTCGCAGCTCTGTCATCGCATGCTCCTCAAGGGGATCCTTGGGAGGCCCCTGCAGGCTGCCCTCTATAGTGCCTGATTAGAGGGCCTTGTCTGCCTGATGTTTTAGTAACAAGAATGTTTTCTCCCATAGGCTTCAATGTTAAAAATATTCCCGTTTTAATTCAATATCTAATAAACTGTTGCTTATAATATTCTGCAGTAAAGAGTCTCTTTATTTCTAGATTTTTTAAAGCATTTTTTATACTTTTTTCAAATTATTATTTTTTTTTGAACTTTTGGCGAACGTCCCAAAAAGTTCGAAGTTCGCGAACTGTCGAACGCCCGATGTTCGATGCGAACTCTGAACAGATCGAACCGAACAGCTCATCCCTACTCCACAGTTCTCTGTGTGTGGGTGTGTCCCCCTCTCTTTCTCTCTCTGCTTCCTTCCATCCAGGAAACATTTCTGAGCTTGATAATTAACAGGTGGGAGAAACCCTGCAACAAGGACCAAAGATAAAACAAACGTTTTCGTCCTGGGCTCAAATAACCCAATCCTCCTTCACAAATATAGGAGGAATATACTGTACATTCCATCCCAGGTGATTCCAATCACCTTCTCACAACATGTACAACTTTTATATTTTGCCCCTTTATTCTGAATTATCTATGGCTTAATAATATTTTTCTATGACACAATTAAAGGAGGATTGTCAATTGAATTTAGGGGCAAAAAGGTGTTTGCATGATTATCAGCATCCACAGTAAGAGGGCAGTGGCTGTCATCGTCCTTGACAAATTTAGTCTTCAGAAACCTACAATTGACCCAGAAAAGGGTCAAGGCATACACTGGGGTAGCATTCTACCAGAGTACCTCTGCATTGGAGTCAAAATGCTATCCTTAAAGTAATAAGACAGAAAAGGTCCTACTACCAGTTAGCACTTAGAATCTGTGAGCAAACTATTAACTAGTTACTTCCTCTTGCTGCAGTTTGCTGCTTAAGCAAGAGTCAGGTCATTTAGTTACCAAGATGGGTTATTTTCCAGCATTATTTGATGAAACATGATTAGGGACATATTTTTCCTACCCTGCGGGACCCCACCATGATTATCCTTCATACACAATTTCTATGATTGGCTGCGAAACAAATGTGCAGCTGAATGGCCCATTATTAGATTGCGCCCATGGAAACAACTGAATAAGCATAATCTGTGCAGCTAATAGGTCCATTGCTTAAAAAAATAATTTATTTTAAAAAGTATTTTAGTTGCTAGGGAGAAACTGTCCCTAGCAACAATCCCCGTAGTCTCATATGTCCTGTCTGCCACATGTCAATAGCAGCTGGGATTTAGTTTAGGTAGATAATTCCCCCAATGTGAAGTGGGGAACCTTCCTAAAGTATTTTGATGAAGTGCTGGTCCTTCATTTACCATTGATGTACAAGTCTCTCAGCCATATCATTTAGTCACGATTGGGACACAATTATGGGAAGGGATGATCCGCAGGACCGCATGGCACAAGAGGAAGTCCTAGAGTTTGTGAGGCTCTTCTTGTTAGTTAAAATGTATTATGTTAATTTCTGTATTTAAGTGACGAAAGTTCCCCATTTCCTTGGTAGATGGGCATATATGAATGTTAAAGTTAAATCATATGCACAAAAATGGACTTTGCTAACAGACATAGCTCATAAATTCGATGCAAGTCTCCGGTTGATTCAGGGCTTATTAGACTGCATATTTTGCCTAATTATAAAGCCACATTTGCACAGCAGTGTGGGAACTGTCCCTTACTTCAAGCACAGGTATTTTCCTCCATTTACAGTCCCAGCTAGCGTGGTTAAAAGAGAAAGTTAATTCTCTGTCTATATATATATATATATATTTAGGGGTGGAACTACAAGGGTTGCTGTGGGTGCCACAGCACCTGGGCCCTTGAGTCCAGAGGGCCCACAATTGGCCACTTGGGCTGGGGCCTGTAGCTGAGGCTGGCCTGGGCCTTGCCTGGGGCGGGACCTCACCTGGGGCCTGGACCTCACCTGGGGCCAGGGGCAGGACCTCACCTCACTTGGGGTGGGTCCTCGTCTGGGGCCTGGGCCTTGCACCTGGGCGGGACCTTGCCTGGAGCCTGGACCTCACCTGGGGCCATGGCTTTAACCTCACCAGGACCTGGGGCCAAGGTTGGAACCTCAATTGGGGCCCTACCTGGGCCAGGGTCGGGGCCTTGCCTAGGGCCTGGACCGGAATCTGGCCTGGGGCCTGGGTCAAGCACTCGCCTTGGCCTGGCCAGGGGCCCGGACCTCGCTTGGTGCCTGGACCTCACCTGTGGCCTGGGCCAAGATCTCACCTGGGGCCTGGATCGGGACCTCTACTGGGCCTGGGTCCAGGACTTTGCCTGGGGTCGGGGCACGGGACCTCAACTGGGGTCTGAGTTGCAGCTCTGGACCTCCTCTGGGGCGAGGGCTGGGACCTCGTCTGGGTCCTAGGCCTCGCCCCGGCCACATGGCTGCCAGGGCCTCAACTAGACTCATCCACTGGATGAAGAGGAATTCAGGCCCCTCCCTGCAAAAAATTATAGGAAAGGTAAGAAGTATAAAAAAAATTTAATAATGTAAATTATGTTAATACAATAATTTTCTACATAGAACGAGCAGGCAACTCCTTTCCTACACAGCCCTCAGAGAACATCTAGGCCCCCTCTCTACACTGTGACGGGATGGACGCCAATAAATATTTTTTAGTTCAATTTCATTCTTATTATGTTATGTTTCATTCCCCCTGTATTTATAGGTACGTATGTAAGGTACCAGCGTGACAGGTAAGATTCCGAACCCAGGATGCAGTGACACACGGAGACCAGGTTAGGGAAAACAGGGGTTTATTGTAGGATTCAGATAAATAATAAGTCCAGGTTATGCAGGATGCAGGGCAGAACTTAAAGATGAAAGAGACCAACTGGAATATGGAATCTTGGTGGATACGAGGGGATGCAGGAAACAATACAAGAAGACACAGAGGGCAGACACACGGAGGAGACTTACTGGGGATACGAGACAGGACAGGAAAAGGGCTGGATGGTTTCTTGAATAGCTGAGGAATCAGGAGACAGTTGATCAGCGGGAAACCAGGATGCAGGGATCTAGGATGAAGTCTCTGGATGGCTCGGGAGACTTGATGCAGATGGGAAGCACAGGATAGATTCTGGATCAGTGTGCTTGGCTTGCTGGCTCAGGAACCATAATGCAGAAGCATTGTCTTCTGGGTGCTCCACCCTTAAATAGGGATTAGTCTCTGTGTAGATTAGAGGCACCTGTTATGCCTGCAGTCTGAGAGCAGGGTGGGACATAGGATACGCCGTCTTGTGGAAGTGCTGCCTGCATTCAGGACAACGCAGCACCAGGTTTGCCTTTCTTCCTTTTACGGCGGGCTTTACGTGGGGTGCTGGGGGGCTCCAGACAGGGGTCCTGACAACGTATTTCCGTTAGAGTTATTGTAAAATGTCCCCGGTTTTGTAATTAATTGTGTTCCCCTTCTGCAAGGTCTCCTTCCGATCTTGTCTGATGCTGCGAAGCTGCATGTTGCAATAATGTATCTAAGTGTGTGCAACTGTAGCTTTCCCTGAGATGGCTCGACTGCTGCTTTGTCTGTTCTGTCCCTGTGCTCTTAATAATTTGTTCCCTTTTGTGTCTAGCTTGTACCAGTCTTAATTGTATGAAGAAAATATGTTAGTTGTAGCCTTGTGTGTATACCGGCTTGCCTGAAATTGTATGACCCAAAACCCATCGCCTCTTTACCCACCTGCCCTGGAGCCGCCCTTATCCCCACCACTGAGCTTTTTGGAAAGTAGGTCACCAAGGATAGTAGCCTGGCCTGAGGAGAGATTGAAAGGGAAGTGCCACTGGAAACCCCTCCATCCGACTATCCCAAGGTAGAGAGGCTGCTGCTATGGAGCTCTAACCTGGGTACACTCCGCCAGCTGCTGGGCAGTAACCGCTGCTGCTCTGTCCCCCCGTTCACGGATCAGGGTGCTCCTTTGTCAGGAGTAGCAGGAGGACCATATCTATCCAGCCGTACCTGGGAAATGCCGCCGCTCCAGTAGGATTAACCCCTGAAGATCCGCAAACCTTGGTGTGGTATCAGGCTCTCTCAAAGGAAAGGATCAGAATTGGGTTATGGCTAGTGCTGGAGGTTCCATTGTCCTCTATGATCTAGCAGCCCGGGCGGGGCAGCCAGGCACCATAAAGACTGGTGTGGGCAGGGTATAGAACAAAGGCAAGCCGCGTTATCAAGATCTTGTAACTGTGTATAAGTACTGTATATTACCATCTGAAATACACTCTGAATTTCCTTTACCTACACTTTGTCTTGACAAGTGAATTGGGGGATAAAGGGCTATTATCACTGAGCCTCAGTATCCTTGGATCCAGGCATAGGTGAGCAGCAGATCAATGCACTCGGAGTAGCATCTTTACTGGCTTCAGACAGCAGATCAGCGTATTTCAAGCAGCCGCCGTCGCTGTATCCAGGGCTGACGCCACGGCTGGCCCGCTATCCAATGGCTTTCCAATGGATCTCCTTACCCAGCTGCACCTTTACCTCCTGCCTTAGGGATTTATTCAAACGACTTGCAGCAAATTTAAAATTAATGAACTGAAAAAAAACCTAAAATTGTTGAATATTATTTTTTTTTGCTATTTAGCAAAACAGTAACTCGATAGTTATTGATTCCATGGTTGATAATTAAACAGGGGACTGATGCCATCTAAAGCCAACGTGTCAGCCGTAGATCTTTCTATTCTCACAGGACCACAGACACTGCTCTCAGACTGCTTCTAGTCTATAATTCTAGACTTGATAGAGAAATACCGGAGTTCATGACAATTTGGAATGAAGCTTTGGAGAGTTTTTCATTCTATATGATGGGGATAGATATCACCAGGAAAAGGGAAAATGTAGCCAGAATTACATATTGGAAAAATACAGGATAAATTATCCCCTTACTTTGAACTCTCAGAATTCAAAAGTCTCTCTAAAGAAGTTTTTTTAAGCAAAGAGGAAAATGAGACCAAACAGATTAAAATTAATCAAATTTATCACGTTTATATTTCTTATCAGAATAATCAAGTAAGAACTTTCAATAATCGGCAGGTGAAAAAATTAAATGAACAGCCGACACCTCAACCTATAAGAAATCCGTATAAACGAAGGATAGATTCAATACGCAGGAAGAGTGAATCTGATTATAGACCTAAATATAATAATGTTAGAAAATATGAACCAAATGCGGGATATCCAGGAAGTAGAACTCAGTATACTCCAAAAAATGACTATTATAAAAATAGGAATAAAAACAACAGGAATGATTGGGTATACCCAAAAACCACATTTCGATGTAAAAAATATCAATCCAACCATCATGTTTCTGGTGTAAATGCTATTCCTTTGAAAAATAGATTCCAGCCATTTAACAATACTGAAGTTTTCTTTGAAAACTCTTCTAATCAGGACTGGAAAGAAAAGAGACTGGTCGGTTGCACCTACCCACAAAAGGGAGAATTGTTTGTCGAAAGGACCACCATGGAAAAGACGATGCGAGATCGATTCGGATTCAGAAGCATCAGAGGATGTAGAGCAGGCCATAAGAAGAGAAAGGAAGAGAATGAATGTATCTACAGACTTGAACCAGAGAGGCATCTTTAACCTCTCAGACAGAACATCTATCTCCACTGAGGAGAGTGTTCTAAGTAGGGGATTGAAATTTGCCCCTACTCGTAAACATGATGGTTTCCAAGCAATGGTCGATGTAAAGAAATTTGTTCGAATTTGACTCTAAAGAAATTCTTATGTAGAAACCCTATTGAATGTACTTTTTTGAGCCTTAATTTGATGTCGTAGGGTTCTCTTGGCAAAATACCACTTCAGTAGTTTCCATTTCCTGATGACCACATCTTTTCATCTTTTTCCCTTTCCATTTCTATCCCCCTCGCTCCCTTCTTTCCTGTATCTTTTCCTCCCTCCTATTTCTGTTCCCTCTTTGGGTTGGAGCAACCCTCCCCTCTCTCTTATTCTCTGTCTTCTGGATTGCTCATAATGCTACGGAATGTTCACTGCGCTTACTTGTATTGTCATTTTGAAATTCAATAAAAATTTAATTAAAAAAAAGAAAAGGAGGGCGGAGCTAGCTGAGGAAGCGAGCGGCTGCATGTTTAAGGAGCTCCGTGATAAACACGGTTTTTAAAGTTATTTCCGCCGCTTGCTCGCACTTGAGAAACGCTCTACGGTCTCTGGGGGCACTGGGGGACTTGGTGAGTTTGCCTTACCCCCGAAATTGACGCTCCGGAGTGGATTAACCCCGCAGCACAATCGGGCCTAGTACTAGCGGCCATTTTAGAAGCCTGGAAGGAGATTTCTGAGACCTTTTACCGCTCTTCTTCTTTGTGCCTGCGCTTTTGGTGACATGCCCACCGGTCGCTCACAGAAGCTGGGGTCCAGACAGAGGGACATTCGGGACTCCATGAGAGGTGGGTCCACTTCGAAGGGAGATGCGATCTCCTCCTCCCTCCCGGGCTATGACTTTTCGGAAGATGAAGAGGACCCCTGGCACTCGGGTGGTAGCTCTGCGATGACCTGGATCTCCCCACAATCTCGGACACCAGACTCCCAACCACTATCTGCAGCAGCAAAAAAAAGGGCGCAAAAGAAACGAAAAGCAGCGCCGACGGCGTCTTTGAGTGCCTCACTTACTGCTGGTGGCCTCTCTGACAAGGATTCGGCTGAGGAACCCAGCTTTTAGCCAGCAGTAGTGTGGCTTCATTACGACAGGACGTTTTGAGACCGGGTGCCCAACCGCAACAAACGAGAGCGACCTCACTCGAAACCCGTATGACACAGCCTGAGGAAAGTCGGCAGGAGGAGGATGATGATCTTCCTCTTACGAAAAGAGACCTTCGGAGGATCCTGGATGAACTCCGGGAGATCCGGGGGGTGTGGAAACCTGAAGTGGCGGCGGTTCGGGAGGAGGTTGCAACAATCCGTGCGCAGGTGACAGCAGTGCAGGCGACGACTTCTACAGTGCTATCGGAACATACTCACCTGTTGGGACAGGTCGCTGGTCTAAGATCCCAGGTCGAGCTTTTGTCCCGCTCTGTGGAGATGCTGGAAACAAGACACCGCCGTCGTAACGTCAGGGTCAGAGGCATCCCGGACTCTGTGTCGTCGGATGAACTCCCAGCTTATGTGTCTCGTTTGGCCCTTCGGATGGCGGGACTCCCTCCTGACAGCCAGATGTGATCGGATCGGTATTCAGGGTTCGGAACCTGCGGCGCTTTCGAAGGGGACACCCCGTGATGTCGTGGTGGCCTTTCGTGACGTAGCATTTAAGGTCAAGCTTATGTCTGCTCCTGGCGCAAGAGATCCAGTGAAATTTGAGGGCTCCACGTTGGCTTTGTATCACGACCTTCCATTCCAGACTCTGCTTGCTCGCAGGCGGTTCATCCTGTGACTGCGGTTCTTCGTCGGAGGGGGATCCGTTATCGGTGGGGCTTGGCGGGAGCATTGGTGGTGACACATAATAATGTCCCCTACACCATCACTGATCCTGAAACCGCCTGGTCCGACCTTGAAGCGGCGGGCATCTCGCCGGACCCTCCGAAACTTCAGCCAGACTGAGACCTGAGCGATATTGTTTACCCCCCCCAGCTTTTTTCTTCTCTGTTTACGTGTCACTGGTCTATAGATAAGCTCTGAGTATAATTTATCAGGACAATTTATGGCATTTACGTTGATAGTCCTACATGCTTATGTGTTTCTTTTGTATTTTCTTCCTTCACTGAGGTTGGGACTTCTTGCTTTTTGTTTTTTGTTTTTATTATTCCCTTATTGACCTGTTACTACTTGCATCTTACATTATCTGACTGGCTGACCGTAGTTAGTTTGGCCAGCCCTAGACGGCTGTCTTTTTCTACGTTTGATTTCGTGAATTTCTTGTTATGTATAATTCTCAAAATAAAAAAAATAAAAAAAATAAAAAAAAAGAAAAGAAAATAATAATCCGATTTCAACCACCTACAGTATGTACATATAGATTTAAAGAATAGGTCAACCTTTTATCCCCAAAGCTGTAAATCTAGCTCTATTGATGGTTTTTGAAAAATGATTGATTTTCTCCAGATCTGTAATGACTAACAAAAAGACCAAATATAGGGATAATAGTAGAAACAATTTAACCAAACCGGAGAGAGAAGCATTACGTTCACTCAAAGAGGATATAAATACGGTTATAAAACCTGCTAAGGGTGGGGGGATTGTGTTAATGACGAAAGTAAATTATATAAAAGAATGTGAAAACCAACTAAATGACATTAATACATATAAAAAAATACAGAAAGATCCCACTGGTGATATGAAAAAAACCTTAATGGGATTGTTAAATGAAGGTCACATCAATAACATCTTAAAATAAAAAGAGTATGACTATTTATCAATAAACCATCCAAAAATCCCCACCTTTTTATATCTTACCGAAATTACACAAAAATAGGGGAAATCCCCCTGGTCGCCACATAATTTCTGGTGTAGGCTCCATTACATCGAGACTATCAGAATATGCAGATGTGTTATTGCAACCTATAGTTAAAAATACAAGGGCATATTTAAAAGATACTAAAGATATAATAAATGTACTGCAACAACAGTGGCAGAATGATTTCTGGTTGGTTACAGGGGATGTCACTTCCCTCTATACCGTTATACAACACCCTAGAGGTTTGGAAGCTACGTCCAGATTTCTGGAGGTGGATGGAAAAATTCCTGCAATACAAAGAGAATTTATATTGAATCGTATCAAATGGATTTTACATAACTATTTTTGGTTTGGTCAGGATTTCTATATTCAAACAGCAGGGATGGCGATGGGAACGAGATTCGCACCCAGCTATGCCAATCTTTCTATGGCATATTGGGAGGAGACTTTTTTAGATACATTTTTGGGTGCGGGTCTCGTTACCTATCACCGTTACATCGACAATGTTATTTTTATCTGGAAAGGTGATGAAGTTTCCCTACATGCTTTCCTAGAAATTTTAAATGACAATGATGCCAATATCCATTTGGATTTCAATTATAGCCAGAAAGGTGTTTTTTTTATAGATCTGAGAATATATATAGAAGATAATAATATTAAAACACATACTTTTTTCAAACAGACATCAACAGTTATATTCATTACCAGAGTGGTAAATTTTCTCCTTTGTTGACTAATATCCCAAAGGGACAGTTGATGAGAGTTAAGAGAAATTGTACAGATAATGAACATGTTTTAAGAGAATCTGAGAAAATTAACAGATTTTAGAGAGAAAGAATATCCAGAATTAGTCCTAAGGAATGCCTTGGAGGGAGTAAGAAAAATTGATAGATCTACCCTCTTAATAGAAAAAGATATACCTAAAAATACCAAGACGACTGTAACAAGAATGATTTTTGATTTTGATAAGACACATTTGGATATTAAGAATGTGATTAATAAATTTTGGTATATTCTTAGGGAAGATGAGGATTTGGAAGGATCTTTTGAGTGAAAAACCAGCCATCACTTTTAGAGGTGCCCCTAGTCTAAAACAGACTCTGGTCCAAAGCTATATTAAAGAAAATAAAAAGGAAGGATGGTTATGAGAAGAAAAGGGTTTCTTCTATTGCAAAAATTGTCAATCCTGTAAAAACTCAAATATCCCAATGAATGGGAAATGTGTTAAGAAATCTATGTCAAATGTCACAAAAACTGAATATATTATCAATAGCCTGGTCACATGTAAAACTAATAACATTATTTATTTGTTATAATGTCCGTACGGACTCCAGTATATAGGACGCACAGTGAGACCTTTACATAAACGTATTGATGAACATGTGCGCAATATTAGAAATAGTTACAGTATATGCAACATTTTGTCTCTGCACATTTCTCTGACCATCACAATTCGGATCCAAAAGGGTTAAAGTTTTTGGGTATAAAAAGGATTGACAAATATTGGAGAGGGGGAAATATTATACAAACAATAGGACAGGAAGAGTGATGAGAACAGCTTACGAATTAAAAACTTTCGTCCCCCTGGGTCTTAATGTTGATTTTGACCTATATAATTTTTATAGAATTGTTATGTGCTTTTGAATAAAGATTTATTTTTTGGTTAAAGTTAATAATTTTTTTAAGGTAGTTAGTATGTTTTATGGTTCTGTATATGCCAAAAATACATACATGTGCATTGTTTTATTGTTGTTTTTCTCGTTATATTGTTCTATACTAGTTCTGTGGACAAACTTTTTGTGCTGCTGGATAAACCGTATGAAGAAAGCCTTGGATTGGGCTCAATAATGAAGACTTGATTGAAGTGAAGACAGGTGACTTTGATCTAATGATCATAAAAAGGACGGGAGAGCACAATGACATATGCTCTGATGTCCCGTAGGCGGGATGAAACGCGTCAGCAATACGTCACTGAACCAACCACAGATCCACGCCTTCTAGACGCTGGTACAGATGCATACCGGGAGCTCCCAGCGGCTACAAAGGATTACGTGAGACGCGGTTGATATTTTTAATGCCTTGTTGTGGGTGAGATCACTTCAATAGCCCACTTTACAGTACATTGTGTACGTATTCACATGTTTTTAGCAGGTAACCCAAATAAAAAGAGTATAACACTATCGTAGTTCTCTTTCATATGTACCTGGAGACTGACTGCTTTACACGCTGTGCGATCTTCTAAGAAGCCACATTGCTGATTGAAGAAACGGTTGCACATGAACGTTTTCCCTTTGGAAGCAGGAACTTTAAAATCACCAGGGAGAGCCATAGGATATTCCTTTATGCTTTGGTAAAGAGACCCATAAAATTAAGTATTTCGACATTAGTATGGGCTATAGTCATATGGTTTTTGTAAGTTTGCCTTAGCACAACACCGCCATACCTTCTTTTTAGAATTTTGTGTTGTAAAATATTAACCGCTTACGGACCAATGATGTAACTGTTATGTCATAAATGCAATGACTTTAACCACTTCAATGCGGAGGACGCGCTCAGCGCGTCCTCCGCATGGCTGCTGGTATGCGGAGGACGCGCTCAGCGCGTCCTCCCTTTGGGGCCAGCGTTCGGCCGGGTTCCGGCTGATCGCTGGCCCCCCGGGTGCGGGCTGACATCCTCGATGTCAGCCCAGCATCCGGAACCGCAGCTGCTGAAATTAGGTGTCATCGCGGCAGCGCGATGACACCTAATTCAGGCGCCCCCCCCCGCATGTGCGGAGGAGGCGCCTGAAAGGGAGGGGGGAGGTGCTTCGGACCTCTCTCCCTCCCGATCGGCGGCGTTGCGGGGGTTAACCCAGGCACCATTTGGAAGGACACAGCCTGCCCTTCCAAATGATGCCTGGCATTAACCCCTGGGGAGCTGGATCGCGAATCGGCGCTGAAAAGCGCCGGTTCGTGATCCTTTCCCGGAGCTGGCCGACATCTTGGATGTCGGCCAAGCCTCCAGGAACTCCCCCTGAGGACTGGCGTCATCGTGCATAGCACGATGACGCCAGTCCTAGAGTCAACCCCTAACTGCCACCAACGGTGGAGATAGGGAGTTCATTGGAACTCCCTATCTCCCGATCCGTGGCAGCTAGGGGTTAAAGTTTGGTATGGTTGGATCGGCCAGAGCATGGCCGTTCCAACGATACCAAACACTACAGTGAAAAAAGTTTTTTAAAAAAAATTTAAATTAAAAATAAAAATATATTTAAAAAAAATTATAAAAAAAATAAACATTTTTTTTTCTTTTTTTTGGTTCGTTAATGCAGCAATATTGTTCCCATTTCAATTATAATGTGAACAATGATGCTGTACAACAATACCATAAAAGTGTCTGTGCTGCTCTCCTGCACAGTGACATACTACGGCAGTTGTTTCAGTTGTTAATGACCTCGTCACTTGAAATAAACTGTATTAGAGGTAGCCCTTGCCTTACGAAAGTCTCCCCACCCCTGTTTTAAAGACTCCTCCACCGAGCGTATATGGCACCCACTAGAATGGCTCATGCTCGTGTACTGCCTGATAGCAGTTGCTTTAAATGCAGCACCAGTCTGCGGATTTGTGGCATTGCCTGTGGGCTTACAGATTTAGTCAAACATTCTGGCACTCAGTACGTAGTTTTGGCTACCTAGTCCCCCTTAGATGAGTTTTACTGGTCTGTTACAGAAAAAGATGCAGAATGATATGTTTCATTTTACCTCCTGGTTTGCATTACAGATGCTAGGATGTACCCCTCCAATCCTTCCCAGTCCTCCCAATCCAATTCTCAATCACTTTCTGGCCTCCTGTTCATTTGTCCCTGTTCTATACTATCTCATTGTTTACATGGGTATATACACGTATTACTATGATCATAGCGATTGTCTACTATGTCAGATTAGTTAGGATCCCACATGCCCTTCTGATGTGGCCTTTATTTAGTTACACAGTTGGAATGTAACACTTGTATCTTGTCCTGCTTGGTCGGCAGGATACCATGATGCCTGTCATTGATTCGTTTGTTTTTATGTGTTTTCTTCTACGTGTTGGAAGTGTGGGGCAATGGAGGGTTCTTATATTCACATTTGGTGGCGATGCCAAATTATCGGCTCCTTCTGGACGTAAGTAGTGGAACTAGCCTCGAACGTTGTGAGAACTGAGATTCCTTTCATTCCAAATTTCATATTGGTGGGGCCCAGTGCTGTCTCGACAGCAAACCAAGATGTGGTTCCAAGTTGTCTTCACAGTCCTATTACAGATAACCAGGAACTGGAAAACGGTACATACACCCACGTTCTCACTACTCACCTGGAAAGATTTCAGGATATGACCAACTGGCCACTCAATTACTAGATCTGTCACCTCCCAAGAAATACCCGTGGGAATTATGTGATTTGTGATTGATTAAACAATAAATATGAGGAGTAGTCGGGGACTTCTGAGAGGACTCAGGGGCAGGGGGCCATCAGGTGCGCTACGAAGTGGTACTGTCCCTTAGGGAATTATGCTATTTTATTTTTACTCCTGGACCTTCAGTGTATGACTTAAGCAATGTTTTCTCAAGTGCCATGTGCTGTTTATCTGTTTGATGTGTCATTTTATGTTTCTTTTCCCTTCACCTCCCCTATTTTTTTCCATACCCTTGTCCAAATTTGATACAAAATTTATACTTTAAAAAAAGAATTTAAAGCGACAACCGCATAGGAGGCGCTGCAAGTGTCCATTGCTGGACAATTGATAGGCTGGGGTTAATTAGAGGTCAAGTTTGGTAGCTCAGAGGTGGTTTCAGCCAGCTGAAACTGCTTATGAGCTGTTTTTTTGCAGCGGGAAAATCTGAACAGCTGATTGGTTAATCAGCTGTTCAGTAGCACGAGCCGTTGCACGTGCAATCAAGAGCGGGAAATTTCAAACAGCTGATTGGATATCAGCTGTTTGAGAGCTCGAGGCAAGTTCCAAAGGTTTTATAAATTGAGAGTCTGAGGTAGTTTTGGCAATTACCTCAGCTGTTTTAGAAGATTGGATCCTGTAGCAGCGTTCCCCCCCTCCCTTTTTTATGCATATTGTCGTAGTTGTTTAATAAGGGTAAAGGTCGCCCCTTATTGGGGTGGATGGAGGCAGAAGGGTTCCCAAGCTGGCTGAGAACAGGGGCGGTTTGGGAATTTGTTATATTATTTATAAGGTTTTACAGGTTTTTAAGTTCGGTTTTATGGTTGAAGTTTTATGCCTCCAAATTACCCTTAAATAAAAGCTACGGCCAACTATTCCAAAGTTTATTGGTGTCTGTCGTTATTTGGTAAAGATATTTATATATATATATTTGTATTCATAGTCCATGCAGGGGACATGAGATGGACTGAAGTGGTCATAGTGGACCTGGAAAAAAATGGGACAATGGGAAACTGATTGTCTGGAGTCGACATTGTGGACCTGGAGGGGTATGGTGATGGGGGGATATGGTTTTTTCCTGGGGGAGGGGCTTCATGGATTCCCGCAACTGGGCCCTGAGGTTTCTAGTTATGTCTCTGATTACAGTGGGATTGTGCCTGGGTCCCTCATTTTTCATTTATAAAAGCTTCAGAGGAGTTGGTAACTCTGGGATCCATGGAGCACTCCAGGTGGCACTGTATGGTAAAGGTGTTTGGAATATCTTTGGGACTCTGTGCAGGTTATCTATTTTTTTCTTTTGGTCCAAGTTTGGCCAAGTCTTCTGTACCTCCAAGCATGCCCAATTCTCCTCTACTTCCAAGAGTGCTAACCTGCCCTGTCTGTATCCTGTTTTGCCTATCGGTCTCCAGTTTCCTTCCTTTCTGCCTGTCTGTGTCCAGTTCCATTCATATCTTGCCTGCCTGTGTCCATTAGAGAGGGATCTGGGTGCAGACTGAGGAGAATGGAGCTCCACAGGAAGTGCAGAGTGGAGGTCCACAGGAAACATGTGACCTCCATTCCCCATGTGACCTCCGCTCACCCATGTGACCTCCACTCACTCAAGTTTTTTTTTCTTTGAAATCAACTTTAATGTAACAAACAACAATAAACACAATAATGGTGAACACTGGTTTCTGCTTGATTTTCATCTACCTCTGCCTTAATTATTATTATACAATGATAATGCAGCTATTATTTTTATAGAATTGTATTGTGATTAATAGTAGTACCATTATCATAATTATTAATATTAATGATATTATGATAATGCTACTATCATTCACAATAGTATAATAATAATAATAATAATAGCAGCATTTATATATCATTGTATAATAATAATTATGGCAGAGGTAGGTGCTTAAAAAACCCCAAAAAATACATCCTGAGATTTGAACACAGGACCAGCTGTTTAGTAGATAGGCACATTAACCAAGTGAGCCACAGCACCAATTTAGAGTCCCATCCACAAACCTGCTTAGGCTGCGGTCACACGAGCGTCCTTTGAGCGGAAGGCACATGTGCGAGAGTGGAAGTTCTCTCCATTCTGACACCCGTACGGCCACCTCGCTGAGCGCAGTGAGTTCGCTCAGCACTACAAAACGTGAACCTCTCATGGAGGATTGCGCTTTTTAGGCAGGTGTCAGACGAGCGCACTATGTTTGCCTGTACTGACATGCAGGGCCGGACTGGGGATAAAAACCAGCCCTGAAAAAATTTCATACTAGCGCCGTTAATATGCGGTGTGTTTGAGGGTATCGTAGAGCTGTACAGTAATGCGCGTTGTGTTTGAGGGTATCGCAGACAGGGCCGGATTTGCACCCCAGGAGCCTGTAGGCACAGAAATGTGGAGCGCCCCAACCCCCCCCCCAAAAAGAAACATGCCAAAATTACTATTTAAATTTTTGTTTTGAGGCAAACAACCTGAAAAAAATACATTTTTTTTTATATATATACTTTATTTTTAAAGTGAACAAGATTACATAATAATCAACATGACAATAAATTCAAACAAGTCATACCAAACTGGTCCACATTTTTAACGTATATGCACAAAATGCTATCATATATATATATCCATAATCTAAAATAATAAACAAAAAAAACACAACAAGACAAGACAGAAGGAAAAAAACAACAACAAAAAAAAACAATTGAAGGCATCGTTATGTAGTATTACCAGCGGTTGAGAAGTGCTGAGAGTATGTACATATCTAATCCCAAATCGCCCACACCTTATGAAAAACAGGCATTGTAAAATGTGTCACAGCCGAGAGTTCATCCATTAACTTAATATATTCTAGTATTTGAAGCATACGCCCCTGAGGAGGCGAAGAGGCTGAGCGCCATACCTCAGCTACAGCCTTCCCAGCTGCCAATAGGATATTAGAACATAAACGATTATGGTACATGGAGAGGCCCGGCACCGGTAAGGCAAACAGGTAGGTCCAAGGATCTCTTGGGATTCCAGGGCCAAATATTGGTTCAATCAAAGCCTGCACCGAGTCCCAATAAACCAAAATTTTTGGGCATTCCCACCACATATGAGCTTGAGTCCCTTTGTTACCAAATCCCCTCCAACACTCGTCTGGTATAGCTGGGTTAACTTTATGTAGAAATACCGGGGTTGTATACCAACGCATCATGGTCTTCATAGCTTGTTCTTGAAGCGTGGAGCACATAGACACTTTACGTGTTGCTTCCCAAATATCTGACCAGACACGGTTATCCTCTAAGGGTCCCAACTCCCCTTCCCATGCCTCTACATAGTTAAGAGAGGATAGTGATGTTTTACCCGCCAAGTGGGCATATAGCTGAGATATATGACCTTCGAGGTTGTTCCTATTGAGCATACGTTTTCAAAATCTGTTAGGGGAGATAAAGCCACAGTGCAAACATCTTGTTTAGATACAAAGTGTTGCAGTTGGAAAAAACTGAATAGGTCATGAGGATCTAGCTGGAGACGAGCAGATAGAGTGTCAAAAGAGATCATTGTCTTCTGAGAAAACATATCTCTCATTCTATCAATACCATCCCCTATGTATCGCATGAAGGGGGGGGGAGCTGCATTCCCGGTGGAAATTGTAAATTTCTCCAAAAAGGTGTCATTGAACCCAAAAAGGCTTCTGAACCCATATCCACCATCTGGGACCACCTGGCGATATCATTTTAGATTCAAAATCTACCCATCGATGAGTAGTAGGTGATGAATGGAGAACTACAATTTGTGATAATTGTGCTGCCTGGAAATACCATAAAAGGTTGGGAAAGCCCAAACCTCCATGGGATCTTGGACGATACATAGTTGCCCGAGCTACTCTGTCTCCTCCCTTTCCACACATAAGAGTCGATAGCTGATTGTAGCTGCTTCACATTGCTTGAATCAATTGAAACTGGGAGTGCCTGAAACAAGTAGAGTAATCTTGGCAACAGATTCATCTTAATACAGTTCACCCGACCAAGCCATGAAATATTCCCCTTATCCCATATCTCCATTTCCCTTTGAAGTTGGGCATACAAAGGTTGGTAATTAATTGAAGAGCTTTATAACTACATGGTAGCCGTACTCATAAATACTGGAGGGAGACAGATGCAATCTTAAAACCAAACCTTCTTGAAAAACTCTGGAGCTGGGGAGGTGTAATACCAAAAGGCAGAATCTCAGATTTATCCATATTGATCTTATATTCTGAAATCTGGGAGAACCGTGACAAAAGTTCATGGATTGCAGGCAAAGATGTCTCCGGGGAGGTGAGAGTGAGTAAAATATCGTCCGCATAGGCAGAAATCTTAAACTGGTCACCCCCTAATCGAATGCCCATAATATCAGGAGAAACGTGAATATGAATCAGCAAAGGTTCCAAAATTAAGGCAAAAAGTAGTGGAGAGAGTGGGCACCCTGACGATTACCATTATTTATAACAAATGAGTCCGGACGAGTGCCAGGGATCAGTATGTCAACCTGAGGATCGTGATATAGTGCTCGAACAGCGGAGCAGAAATATACCGGAAAGTTTAGTCTGCTCATTAGTTCGAAGAGGAAAGGCCATTCGACACGGTCAAAAGCCTTCTCTGCGTCTAAAGAAAGAAGCAGAGAAGGGTTTCCAGATCGCTCAAAAAACCATAAGGCGTCCACTGCTCTACGAGTATTTTCATAGGCCTTCCTGCCTGGTACAAATCCAACCTGGTCTGGGTGAACCAGTATAGGTAAAAGTGGTCCCAGTCGATTAGCTAATATTTTAGCGTATATTTTAATATCTATGTTAAACAATGAAATCGGACGGAAGCCCGAGGGGGATGAAAGATCCTTGCCAGGTTTAGGTAAAACGATGATAGAGGCTAATAAAGATTCTCCAGAAAAAGGGATGTCTTCCCTAGCAAGATTAAAAAGAGTAACCAAATGGGGGCCGAGTACGGAGAAAAAGGTCTTATAATATTGAGCCGTAAAACCATCTGGGCCAGGACCTTTATGAGGTTTTAGTGATGCTATTTCGTCTGAAACCTCCTGGAGAGTAAAAGCACCCGCCAAGGTAGAGCTCTGGGCAGTTGATAATTGAGGAAGATGAACCTCTGATAAAAAAGAGTTAATTGCAGTTACATATGGTACATTAGAAGATAAATGATCCGGGGAATGATTATAAAGAGCAGTATAATATTCAGTAAATGCTTGCTTAATACCGTGTGGGGAGGTTAATAGATAACCCGAAGGACCCTTAAGAGAGTCTATCCTGGTTCTAGAAATACATTTTAAGAAACTGAAACAGTTTTTCTCTGCGCTCAAATCAAAAGAACAGAATCTGTTGCCTTAGTTGATTTAGTTACAGTTACAAGTATTTATAAAGCACCTACAAATTCCTTAGCGCTGTACAATGGGAGAAACAGAATAACAAATATACATATATGTTATAAACACGGAATAGAAGGAGGGAGGACCCTGCTCGAGAGCTTACAATCTAAGAGGAGAGGAGTGACACATTAGGTGATGGTGAACAGGGTATTTGAAGTAGCGGGTTGCATGAGGACTGAATGGGTAGATGGAGCAAGAAATGTGCAGGGGGATCATGGAGTGCGCTGATAGGCTTCTCTATAGTAATGCATTTTCAGAGACTTCTTGAAGGACTGGAGCGACGGGCGAGTCTGATGTTGCAGTGGAGGGAGTTCCATAGAAAGGGGGCAGCTCGATTGAAGGCTAAAGTTGGGGGGTGCGGGTACGAGGAGCTGATAGCATCAGATCATTGGCAGAGCAAAGTGGTCGGGATGGGATGTACTGTACCTGCTAATAAAGGAGGAGATGTAGGCAGGGACACGGTTATGGAGAGCTTTGTATGTGAGCACCAATATTTTGAATTGGATTCTAAAGGAAACAGGGAGCCAGTGTAGAGATTGACATAGAGGCAAGGTGTGAGAGGTGCGGGATGTGAGGTGGATGAGCCTGGCACAGGCATTCATAACAGACTGCAGAGGGAGAATCTGGGATCTGTTAAGGCCAGGGAGAAGAAGGTTACAATAGTCAAGTCAGGAAATAATGAGAGCTTGGATGAGCATTTTAGCAGAGTCCTTATTAAGAAAGGGACGGACGCGTGCATGGGCGTCCACAGCATAGGGCAAGGGGGGGCATTGGCCCCCCCCCCCGATCAACAGGTTTAAATTATAATTTCTTCACTGCACGCTGCAGTTCCTGGGCTCTCCACTAGGCTGCACCAGCGTCACATCCCCACTCCACCTCCAATCCACCACGTGCTCTCCCTCACTTTGCATGCTGGGAGGGGCAGGGCTGAGATGCAGCTGCTACTATGGGCCACAGGAAAAAAGGAAATGATTGTCAAATAAATACTTTTTTATTAAGCTTGATGCCAGTGTCTTTATTTATGAGAGTTTACAGAGTTTACAATCTAAGAGTAGAGGGGACCCTGCTAAGGCTAAGGTCAGACGAAAGCATTTTTAACGTGCGTTTAACCGCACGAAATCACGGCCGTGCTAGCAGCAAATGACGTCCAATGCCGGGAAACATACGAAGAACGGCCGCACGAAAGTTCATCCGCGCAACGCAAGTGGCAAACGAACGCATTTTTTCTAGAACGTCAAACCGCTACTACTGACGTACAGAGTGCGCTGCGGCCGCATAGCGGCGTGTTTGCGTGATTGGGAGACGTCAGACGCTGCTAATGTCCGGCCAACATAACGTCCAGACACAAAAAGGGTTTTATTGATGATCCATACAAAATCACGTACGGAAATGCGCATCGTATGACCGCTATTGCATATTCCGTGAAAAAATACATCCATTCGTTCGAACGCACTTTTTCACGGACAATGCGAAAAATGCGTTCGTCTGACCCTAGCCTTAGAGGAGAAAGATTGTAAGCTCTGGAGCCGTGTCCTAAGAGGGGATCCTGCTCCAGGGCCTACAATCTAAAAGGAGAACGGACCCTGCCCCAGAGCTTACAATCTAAGAGGAGAGGGGACCCTGCCCCAGAGTTTACAATCTAAGAGGAGAACGGACCCTGCCCCAGAGCTTACAATCTAAGAGGAGAGGGGACCCTGCCCCAGAGTTTACAATCTAAGAGGAGAAAGGACCCTGCTCCAGAGCTTAAAATCTAAAAGAGCGATTGTAAGCTCTGGAGCAGGGTCCACTCTCCTCTTAGATTGTAAACTCTCGGGCAGGGTCTCCTCTCCTCTTAGGACCCTGCTCCAGAGCTTACAATCTGAGAGGAGAGGGGACCCTGCCCCAGAGCTTACAATCTAAGAGGAGAGGGGACCCTGCCCCAGAGCTTACAATCTAAGAGGAGAGGGGACCCTGCTCCAGAGCTTACAATCTGAGAGGAGAGGGGACCCTGCCCCAGAGTTTACAATCTAAGAGGAAAGGGGACCCTGCTCCAGAGTTTACAATCTAAAAGAGAGATTGTAAACTCTGGAGCAGGGTCCTCTCTCCTCTTAGATTGTAAACTCTGGGGCAGGGTCCCCTCTCCTCTTAGGACCCTGCTCCAGAGCTTACAATCTGAGAGGAGAAGGGACCCTGCCCTAGAGTTTACAATCTAAGAGGAGAGGGGACCCTGCTCCAGAGTTTACAATCTGAGAGGAGAGGGGACCCTGCCCCAGAGCTTACAATCTAATAGGGATGTGCGTTTCGGGTTTCGGAATTTCGGAATTTTCACGAAATTTCCCGATTCGTGTTTTCGGATTCGACCGATTTTTTTCCAATCGGATCGGACCCTGAAAACCGACAGATCCGAAAAGTTTTCCGAGCCGAAACGAAATATTTTCGGAATTTTAGAATGGACTTGAAATGTGTCAAATCGAAATTTATTTTAGCTCTATTCATGATTTCGGTTCCATTCGTGATTTCAGTTCCATTTCGGTAATCCTAGACATCGTATATTTAACTATTATCGGTTATATCGCTGATTCTGTAAATTTTGTATTTGTAAATGCGTATCACTTGTTTTTGTTTCCAATGATCCGATAATTCTGTCGATACGATAATTCCTTCGTAATCGGGTCGGATCCGATTCGTCCGCGGGTCGCGCATGCCATGCGCGCGCGCGGATGTCGTAACTTTATTGAGCCAGTTTTGACAACTTTTTTGACAGGCCAAAAAATATTGAATTTATTTATAATTTATATCATGGCTGAAAGAAGAGAGTCCCATTCGGACACCTCCTCGTCCTCATCTGCTTCCACCCCAGAGACACCCAGGAAGAAGCGGGCCAGCAACATGGCATTTGAGGAGATGTTGGAGCTGGTCCGCATCTTTGATAAAAAAGATTATGACTGCCGCAAGGGCCCTTACGGCAGGAAGAATAACACCTGCAAGGACCGTATCCTTGACAAGCTCCAAACCACCATCCTGGAGCTGTTCGGGAAAGACCGGACGAAGGACCAGCTCCGAAAACGCTGGTCCGACCTCAAGGCACGCGAGCAGGAGCAGCTGAGGCACATCCGTCGCGTCATTTTTTAATATCTTGCATTGTATTACTTTGTATTTCTGTAACTGTAACACTTCAATGTTCTTGAACCCAGGACATACTTGAAAACGAGAGAAATCTCAACGTATCCTTCCTGGTAAAATCCTTTATAAATAAATAGCCAAACGTAAGTGTCATGTTATATTGTAAAGCGCTGCGCAAACTGTTGGCGCTATATAAATCCTGTATAATAATAATAATGTGCTTGCATGTGCTAATGTGCACAGAAATATGTTGACTTATCTAGTCCTTTTTTCATGCAATGTGATTGTGTATAGCTTTGCGTCTTCACAACTCGTCATACATGCATTTTTGCCATAGCTCTTCTTTTTTGTGATTTTACGTATTCGTGAAAATTGTGACATTTGATGTATGTAGATGAAATTACAATGCTGGATTTCTTTTGGCACTCTGTGTACTGTAGTGTGCTGGGGGGGAGGTTGTTGTGATTGAGTGATGCATACGAGAAGACCCGCAGCTTGCCCAATATTGGCTCCCACCTGCGCATCAACAAAAATCTCTGCGTCTCTGTGGTAGGATGGGACATGTAGTTCTTCTGAAAGTGCATCCAAACAGAGCCGCGTTCAATATGTATCAATATGTGTGGAACCAGGAAGGAGAATGTTTGTAACCAGGGGGAAGGATATATGTGTTACACTGCAGCTCAGCAGGATATAGGGAAGGAGTCACATGGACACGGACTAGTTAGCAGAACTGTAGATTAGAACCTGTTATAAGATGATCTCTTAATAAATATATAAAACCCTGCAGCTGGAGTCAGAGACAATATTTACAGAATCAGTCTCATTTATACACAATACATCCTCAGTAGCTGCTGAATTGTTGCAGCGCAGCAATTCAGTTTGCTACAGCAGTGTCATTGAACGCTTTAGATGCAAATTTCAAAACAAAATGGCGGATTTCTGTTGTTTCTGCTATATCCACAGTTTTATTAGCAGAAACTGAAAGTGAAACTGAGGCTGAGGCCATCTATAAAATAAATAAAAGCAGTCAGCACAATGCGTTTTGTACGCACACAACACAAATAATAGTTTTTATTGATTAAACGTAATGTTTACTTCTGAAAAAAATATATAATTGAACGGTAATATATGTCTATGTGCAGAGGAAATAAATAAATATTTTGTGACTTTAGAACTATGAGATGGGAGTAGTGGTGGGTCAAGCTGGTAGTGGGGTAGTTGAGGGGTGTCGCAATACGTTCGGCAATATATTGTATAGATATACAATTTTTTCCAGTCTGCACTATTTACGTGTTATTTTTTGGATTTGGCAGAAGACAGGAAGGCAAAGGCAGCATCTGCCCCAGCGGGCACCAGTGCCCCAGTGGAGGAGGAGGGGGAGCCACGGGCGACCACCAGCGCTGGTATATACTGTTTTATTTTGCAACGACTTTTGGTCAAAAACAGAAACATTTTTTGTTTACTGTATTTTCATTAAATTTTTTTATATATAGCACAAGAGGAGGAAGAGGAGGAGCAGGAGGAGGGCGATGTTGGAGAGACGGAGCCGGAGCCGCAGCAGGAGGGCGCGAGTCCAGGTTTTTTTTTTACTGTTGTATTTTGCATCGACTTTTGTTCAAAAATAAATCAGTTTGGTTGTTTACTGTATTTTTTATTTCTTTAATTTCTTAGATATAGCACCGGAAGAGATGCTGACGGTGGTGGTGGAGGAGGAGGAGTCGGAGGTGAAAGGTATTTAAATATGGTAGATAATTCATTGAATTCATATTTCTATATTCTAGTAATATTTGATATCTATATAAATATATAGGGCCAGATTGACTGCTCAGCAAATGCCTGATCATGAGGTAATGCTGAAGTATGGTCTCTTTCTTGGCTTCCTGTTATCAAGGAGTGCAGATGGTCTATTCAATTTCATTTCCTCTAGAAACTATGAGAGGCTGACCAGCCGAGAGGAAGGGAAGGATACACATGGTCCATGGTCAATTGTTTAAATACATCCTATGGAACATTCCTATTCCTAGAATAGGATATAGCTGTGATGTCAATTTAGGCGTGCCTACTAGGCTAGTACAGGAAATGTTTGTGTAAGTCTAGGTACTGCCCAAAAGTAGGAAAAACACCTCTTCCTATAATGCTGACGTATCGGTTTGTAATTCATGAATTTGTGACGCTCCAAATGTTTGACAAAACTACTGGGTGTATGAAATTTTGCCCAGAGTAAAAAGAAACCACTTAAGGCAGCACTTGTGTCCTGGTCTTCTGTTATTCTCACTCGAGTTGTTTTCTGTATGGTCACTGGGTCTGGTGACAAAGCAGCTATCTCTCATCACTGGATGTGGCCATTCCTGTGATGCTTGCAGTATCCATATCAATTTGGTGTCAGAAGTGGGATCGATGACCCCTGCTTCTAGATGACCTCCTCCTGTGACGTACCCCACTGATGAATCTGGAGTGTGGGCCACAGCAGTTGTCAGCCCCTGCTAACCTGTTGGCTGGTTTCCCAGCTGAAGAATCGTTTTCCCCCCAATTTATTTTTTATGCCTCTTAACTGTCCTACTCAACCTGAAGAGTAGTACCTTTTTGTCCTCATTTACACGAACTGTTTATTTTTTGATGAACTTTCCTTTTTCACAAAGTAATACATATTGTATTTACTCTGATTTTACACTTGCAGTGTCTATTGCTAGAACTACTACCAAGATGTTTTGCTCTTTTTCCAAGAACTGTTGTATTTTTGTTGGTTCACTTTTAATCATTATGATTTATTTCATAATACTTTCTGGTAGTTCATGTTACTATCACAGATGTTTCTGGGAAGATATTGTAGGTCCCCACAATATCTCCTTTGCTCGTCCCCCAGTTCTTAATATGCGTTTGAAAAGAGACTTGCATCGACCTAATAACTATGCGTATGCTGCTCAGACTATATATGAACTTTCAGGTTTCAACAAGTCCTGCTGGATATGTATGGCCAAACCAACTAGTTCTAAATATGGTATACCGTATGAAGGAGTTGCTTTGAATCTAAGTCTTTTTGATGATGATTTGTTTACATTGCCTACTTTCTCTAAAACTACTAACAATCCCGGTGCCACTTTTATACGTGCTCCCCTCTTACAGGAACATCGTGGTACTGCAGTGATACGAATGAGATTTAACATTACTGGTAGAATGCCTTCACCAGAACCTAACAGAAAGGAACCTCCTTGCCAGGTTATAATGGATCATATGTATGTCCCTAATAATTCTGAGATGAATCTACAAGCCACTTTTCGTGTTTCCTTTCTTTACGGTAATAGTTTTCGTCCTGGTTTAGCACCCCTTGGCATTCTAAGTTAGTGTCCTCCCCCTTTGTTCTAACCCAGGTATACCAGATAAATGTGTAAGTTTATGGCAATGGATGGATAAAACTTTTCCTGTAAGTGTTGGCAACGCCAACTCTGCTGATTTCATGTTTGGATGTATTAACGCATCCCAAATTAATGCTACCCATGTTTTGTTTAAAAATACTGTGTGGAATGTAGCATCTTTTGGGAAACTTAACTTACATGATTCCAACAGTCCAAAAGATTGGACCTTGCAAGTGGAAGATGGCACATACTCTAGTATGATAATGGTTGCAACATATTATATTGATGCTTATGCTACCTTGCCCCTTAACCCCCCTTTTTACTGGTTATGTGGTAAATGGGCATATTTGGTAATACCTAGAACTTATGTTGGTGAATGTGTTTTGGGTCTTATTGGTCCATCTCATACTATTCACCCTTATGTTCCGTCTGGTATGCGCATTGACCTACATAACACTGTACATCGCTCTCGTCGCTCCTCCATATCTGTCAAAACCTCTGAGGCAGAGCGATTTGGTGGAATCTTGCTACCCGCATATGGTGTTGCTCGTTTGTATTCTAAAATGAACCTTTTTGTTGACTTAGTTGATGACATGTTTAATCACACTACACATGCTCTAGCAGTTCTTTCTGCTGAGCAACGTCAGATTAGAGATGCAGTAATTCAGAATCGTATGGCCCTTGATTATTTGTTAATGAAGGAGGGTGGTGTATGTGGTCTTCTTAATTTGACCCATTGTTGTTTTCACATTGATGACATTTCAGGTGAAGTTTCTCAAGATATACATGATATTGAGGAAATTCAAACCCAACTCAGGAAAGTATCAAGTCCCTTAGATGGATTTGATTGGACCTTTGGCTTTAGTTCTATTTTTGGTAGCCTAGGTTCAACTATTTTACATGGTTTAATGTATCTCGTTATGATTATTCTTGTTATTGCCATTTTTTACAAATTGTTGATGCTATGCCTTGAGAAATGTTGCGTTTCTAACTCACCTATGATGCCAGCCTATCCTATACTTCCACCCCCACCTACTTTGATTCCTTTTCAACGTTTCCCTCTTATGAGTAATGACTAATCTCTCTTATTTTTATTTCTACGTATTAGAATGATTTATATGTATAATGTGATGACAATGTAACCCCATTTGTAATAGGTTCACTAGTTTAGTTTAGTTTAATTTTCTTTTTAATTAGTGATCACGTGATTCATGATCAAAAGACGGATTGAAAGGTATTTAAATATGGTAGATAATTCATTGAATTCATATTTCTATATTCTAGTAATATTTGATATCTATATAAATATATAGGGCCAGATTGACTGCTCAGCAAATGCCTGATCATGAGGTAATGCTGAAGTATGGTCTTTTTCTTGGCTTCCTGTTATCAAGGAGTGCAGATGGTCTATTCAATTTCATTTCCTCTAGAAACTATGAGAGGCTGACCAGCCGAGAGGAAGGGAAGGATACACATGGTCCATGGTCAATTGTTTAAATACATCCTATGGAACATTCCTATTCCTAGAATAGGATATAGCTGTGATGTCAATTTAGGCGTGCCTACTAGGCTAGTACAGGAAATGTTTGTGTAAGTCTAGGTACTGCCCAAAAGTAGGAAAAACACCTCTTCCTATAATGCTGACGTATCGGTTTGTAATTCATGAATTTGTGACGCTCCAAATGTTTGACAAAACTACTGGGTGTATGAAATTTTGCCCAGAGTAAAAAGAAACCACTTAAGGCAGCACTTGTGTCCTGGTCTTCTGTTATTCTCACTCGAGTTGTTTTCTGTATGGTCACTGGGTCTGGTGACAAAGCAGCTATCTCTCATCACTGGATGTGCCCATTCCTGTGATGCTTGCAGTATCCATATCAGGAGGAGGAGGACTCAAAGCCTCAGGAGGCCGCCAGCTCTGGTATATATTGTTATATTTTTTTCAAGACTTTCAGTCAAAAATAGAAACCTGCTTTACATACTGTATTTTCCTTCTTTCATTTATTGGATATATAGAAGGAGAAGCCAGACCGGACAGGTCCAGTGTCAGGATGAGGAATAGGATGGCGATCGGCGAGCTACGCCTGGCTGGCACCAACATAGAAGCCATCCAGGAGTTGCTGCAGGAGTTAAGGGAGCATATCAACAATTGCGTTGACGTCTTGGAGCGGCAGTGAGACCAGCCTCCTCCTCCCCTATGTTTGTGCCCCTGTTGGGCAGTTTGCCATCCGTGGCATGTTGTAAATAAATTTTATATTTTTTCTATATTTTCCTGTTTGTGTGCGTTGCTTTTCCTTACTTAATAAGTTAATATGTATTGCTTGGTTTCCACACTGTTAAAATTATATGTACATAAATTTATTGACATTTCTATGGACCCTTTGTCATAAATTTGTCAACATATTTGTGGCCATGAATGTGACTGTGCACATTCTACACTGCCTGCCTGGCCAAAAAATGTCACACACTAACACAACCTTGTTGTACTGCCTTGAGATTTGATTACCGACGTGGCATGGTTTTGTTAAGCTTAGGTGATGTCACAACAACATGGATTTTTGTCCACAGTCACATTCATTGTATAACCAAGAATTTATCAAAAAATATTGATGGCAGCACTGCGTGAAGTCTTCTCCGACACAACCCAAAGATCCTTAGTGCGGCTCAGGTCTAGTTTATTTGTCCCTGTTTGCAGCTTCACGAAACACCTCCTCCCAGCTATGAGCTCTCTCTCTCCCACCGCTGCCCGCTAAGACGCTGCCCGCCAACATGGTCACGTCTTTGCAGGAAGACAACAGCGTGG
>RXON01001128.1:0-12751 GCA_009667805.1 Leptobrachium leishanense | reverse complement strand
GGATTAGCATTGCTCAACGTTTGGCAAACAAGACAGAACAATATCCATTCAACCCTTTAACAGATATACACAATTTCCAGATAGGGGGAGTTAGAGAAGAGTAAAGTGAACCCACACAGTAAAACCTATAAGCAGATAGTAACAGATGCACATAGACAAGAACATTATTCATACGTAACACAGATTACACAAACACCCAGCAGCCTACAGTACAGGGAGACTTCAACATAGAGAGAGTGATGGGAAATAATATAGAACATCAGGCCTGCGCCTCCCAAATTCACCTCTAGGCCCATGTAACTCAAGTTCAAAGTGAGGCACGTCACATACATAAAGTACAAAAGACACACTCGATGTCTGCTCTCAGTGTTTCATGGTAGTGGATTAACAAATTGGTGGGAATATCTCTATTCTTTGAGGTTTTATAATCACTTGGAATTAATATTCTGTAATAACAAATGTCTATAAAGAGCAGCTGAAGGCACAGATGGGGTTTGAACCATGACCTTTGGTTCACGAGAGCAACACCTTACCACTTGGCCACTGCGCCTTTAGTTGGACAAAGTTAGGATTGGCCATTTGTATTTACTTTTATTTGTTTTGTATTTTTCCTAATTAGTCTATTTTTGCACTTAAACTTACTGACCATGGACCACAACGATACATCGGCAAGATTCTAATGTAGTGGAAAGCTAATATACAGAGGGGCACAAAAAATATATACACACTTCACCAGTTGTTATCTATGCCCTTTTATGAAAAGCCATTTTGAATTCTGGCGCAGTGTGTATAATATGCTTCCTTTAAAGATATTAGTAGTTGCAAAATCGTTGATCTGATCATGTGACCGTCAGAAGAGAGTTCACCCCTTCACTGCTGAGCCATTTCACATCTTAAAAAAACACATTTTCCTTTTTATTATTATTATTAATATTTGTTTTCTTTACTTTAAACCTGGTCGTGTTTTCTATCATTGGAAAGGCCATGCTCTGGCCTTTCTAATGATACCAAACATGACCCTGCTAGCTGAAAACATTTGAGAGATATTGAGGTTCAAATAAACCCCTATCTCCACCCCTGTCTTTCCTTAGGAGTCAATGAGGACGTCCCACACACGTCCTCAGCAGTGAAAGGGTTAAAGAAAATGGCAGAAGCGCGCTGACTTTCGAGCAACGCAAGATCATTTTGAAGTGGTACATTAAATTTGAAAATGTGTGTGAAGTTCAACAACAATGGCGACGTGAGTTTGGGACAGAACCACCTACACGACTAATAATTGCACGGATTGATGATAAGTTACAAATAGATGGCGCTGTGTGTGATGTTACAAAGAAGAAAAGGGTACAGCGCACTCAAGAATTCAAATGAATAACACATACACTTTGGAATCCTTGTTCTTACAATTTCTTCATCTCCGTACACCATGTGTGAAAAACAGAGAATGACAATAGTACAGCCCGCCTTTCAAATTATTAATTCCTATAAAATGAGGCACACTCACATGTAGTGAGCATTTACCAGGCTTAGGTATATTAGGTCTTTTGGGTGTTTCCTACTGTGTTCACAGGGACCCAATAACCTGGCTGCTTCTCTTCTCCAAATCTCTTGCATGTATATGATGAAAGAAAAAAAGACCCAAATCGAGGGTACTGTAATTCTGCAGAAACTGTTGAATTAAAAGAACAAGCGCCAAATTCGTGCACACTCTAGGTGGAGCCTCCAGGCTCTTGGATTATCCACATATGAGTTATTATGGGAAAACTCATAAAACCTCTCCCCAACGACACCGGAACGGCAGGATAGATAAAAGGATTTTATTAAAACAACTTACTATCCAGGACGCGTTTCGTCGGTAGAGACCGACTTCATCAGCTGGAACAAAACCTCTGAATAACATCCCAATCCCCCTGCTTTTATACAATACTTTAATCAATCTAAATTAGCATGTGAATCTCCTGCCCTATTGACACAGCCCATCCAGCTTCAGGTGTTGACTTTTTCAGGTGTTGACATTTTAACTGCCTGAATGCAATCAGTCCGCCCTATATAACAACTATAACACTGATGAACAGGCTCCATTGAGCCAGGTACAGTGTCATTCCAAGTGGCATTCTTAAGTGGACGTTCAGAGTTGATTCCTGGAGTTTTATCCAAGATCCCCTACGCCGTCACGATCCCTAATTCCTGTGTCTCCTCTCTCCACAGGTAGGACATTATCACCCATCATCCACAGACACCCACATCTCAACTGATCCCCTGCATACTTTTGCTGGTAGGACCCCCATCACCCAGTATTCGCAGGCACCCACATTGTAACGTTACCTTGGTCTTTTGCTGTTTTATTTATTTTTTATTTATTTTTGTTTTTCTCCACCATTTGCTTTGCTAATTAGCATGTGAATCTCCTGCCCTATTGACACAGCCCATCCAGCTTCAGGTGTTGACTTTTTCAGGTGTTGACTTTTTAACTGCCTGAATGCAATCAGTCCGCCCTATGTAACAACTATAACAGGCTCCATTGAGCCAGGCTCCAGTGTCATTTCCAAGTGGCATTCTTAAGTGGACGTTCAGAGTTGATTCCTGGAGTTGAGTGGCATTCTTAAGTGGACGTTCAGAGTTGATTCCTGGAGTTGAGTGGCATCCTAAGTGGACGTTCAGAGTTGATTCCTGGAGTTGCGGGACTGGAGGAAGGAACTGCAAAACTGCAAGGCCCACTTTTTACTCTGGTAAACTCACGTCTATATTATGCTTTCTCTCACACTTCTGCTCTTTACTTCTACCTTTCTCCTTAAATGGAACTCCTGCCCCTCTACCACCGACCCCTACACTATCTGCATCTCTCCCTCCCTCCTCTCGTCCCACATGATGGCCTCGCATGAGCTCCTTTGTTTCCTCAGAACATGGTCTCCCTCTAACTCTCGTGCTGCCAATCACTCCCACTCCCACAAATCCCATTCCCACCTTCTCTTTCTCACCCTCCTGCTGTTACTCTATTCAGGTGACATATCCCCTAACCCTGGCCCCACAACACATCCAATACTTCCCTCTCATCCTATCTCCATCGCACATAAATCATCTCCCTGCAAGCCCAGCAACCTCATTCCCATCATCCCTCAGCGCCTGTCCTCTTTCTCCTGCGCCCTCTGAAACGCTCGCTCTGTGTGCAACAAACTCACAGCCGTCCATGACCTCTTCCTTTCAAACTTCCTTCAACCTCCTAGCTTTAACTGAAACCTGGCTAACTCCCTCTGACACGGCCTCCATTGCTGTTCTCTCACATGGCGGTCTACACTTGAGCCATACCCCCAGACCGGGTGAGAGAAATGGTGGTGTGGTCGGACTCCTGCTCTCTCCCACCTGCACCTACCAGCATCTCCCTCCACCCCCATCCCTCTCCTCTCCTCCTTCGAGACACACTGCATCCGCCTGTTCTCTCCTCTGGCCCTCAGGGTGGCAGTCATCTACCGCCCACCGGGACCAACCTCCCAGTTCTTTGACCACTATGCTACCTGGCTTTCTCACTTCCTGTCTTCTAATCTTCCATGCCTAATTCTCGGGGACTTCAACATTCCCATTGACGATCCTTCCGCTCCTGCTGCCTCCAAACTTCTTTCACTCACGTCCTCCCTTGGACTCACACAATCCTCCCTCCTCCCTACCCACCGCGATGGTCACGTTATTGACCTGGTCTTTTCCAACCTCTGCTCCATTTCTGAGTTCAAATGTCGCCCTTTCCCCATCTCTGACCACCACCTTCTCTCTTTCAACCTATCTGGACTTCCTAAACACCCTGCTCCCCCACCCCGCACACACACTCGCAGAAATCTACATGCTGTGGACCCCCATCAATTCTCCAACCTACTTCACCACCTCCCTCATACCTCATCCTTCACCTGCCCTGATGCTGCCACTAATCACTACAACACTACGCTTATCTCTGCTCTAGACACTCTTGCTCCTCTTCGACTCTGTAAGGCCCCACGCCGCCAGCTTCAGCCCTGGCACACCCTCCAGACTCGCTACCTGCAAAGATGCTCCCGCACCTCAGAGCGTGCCTGGAGGAAATCCCGTTCTGAAGCTGATTTTGTTCACTTCAAGTTTATTCTCCGGTCATACACCTCTGCCCTCCACTTGGCCAAACAATCCTTCTTCTCATCTCTTATATCTACGCTGTCCTCCAACCCTAAATGGCTCTGGTCCACCTTCAACACCCTCCTCTACCCACCTGCACCTCCCCCCTCAGCTGCCTTCAGCGCTCAAGACCTGGCAGATTACTTCCTCAGTAAAACTCTAACTATCAGAAGCAACATCCCAACACAAGATAGTTATCTGCCACCTCCACTCCCACAGGTCCCCTCTGCCACCCTCTGCCGCTTCCTCCCAGCCACTGAGGAGGAAGTCAATTCCTTATTGTCCTCCTCACATCTCACCACGTGCCCGCTCGACCCCATTCCCTCACATCTAATTCTTTCCCTCTCCTCCTCCCTCACCCAAGCTCTCACACACATCTTCAACCTATCTCTCTCCACTGGCTCCTTTCCATCCGCCTTCAAACACGCGCTAGTTACCCCTTTACTAAAGAAACCATCCCTAGACCCCAACTCTCCATCCAACTACCGCCCTGTATCCCTGCTTCCCTTCACATCAAAGCTCTTAGAAAAACTAGTCTTCAACCGCCTCTCCCTCTTCCTGTCCTCCAATTCCCTACTTGACCCCCTGCAATCTGGCTTCCGTCCCCTACACTCAACTGAAACTGCCCTCACCAAAGTCACCAACGACCTCCTAACTGCTAAAAAACACGGCCACTATTCTATTCTCATCCTGCTTGACCTCTCGGCTGCTTTTGACACTGTTGACCACCCCCTCCTTCTACAGACCCTCAACTCTCTGTGTCTCTCGGTGACACTGCACTTGCTTGGGTTGACACCTATTTATCCAACAGGTCCTTCTGTGTGTCCTTTGCTGGTAACTCCTCCTCTTCATTGCCTCTATCTGTTGGTGTACCTCAAGGCTCTGTCCTTGGTCCTCTGCTCTTTTCCATCTACACCTCCTCCCTGGGCAAAATCATCAACAGCTTTGGCTTTAATTACCACCTCTACGCTGATGACACTCAGATCTACCTCTCTACCCCTGATCTCTCTCCCCCTGTCCTCTCAAAAGTCAGTGACTGTTTATCTGGCATCTCCTCCTGGATGGCCTCCCACCACCTAAAGATCAACATGTCAAAGACTGAGCTCCTACTTATTCCTCCCTCCAATGCCTCCCCACCTCCTGACTTCTCTATCATGGTGGAGGGTATCACCATCTCCCCATCAAACCAAGTTCGCTGTCTTGGAGTTACACTTGACTCTGCTCTTTCCTTCATCCCCCACATCCAGTCTCTTTCCTCCTCCTGCCGATACCAACTGCGTAATAGTTCCAGAATTCGGCCATTTCTTACCGCTGTCACCACAAAACAACTCATACACGCCCTGGTAATCTCCCGACTCGACTATTGCAATAATCTCTTATCTGGCCTCCCTCTGTCCCGCCTCTCCCCCCTACAATCCATCCTGAACACCTCCGCCAGGCTAATTCACCTCACCCGCCGCTCTGTCTCTGCCGCTCCCCTCTGCGAGTCCCTTCACTGGCTCCCCATCCACTGCAGAATTAAGTTCAAAATCCTTATCCTTACCTACAAAACCCTCACTAACTCAGCGCCCCACTACCTGTCCTCACTAATCACCAAATACACCCCAGCCCGCTCCCTAAGGTCAAACAGTGACCTGCGCCTAGCTTCTCCCCGCATCACCTCTTCCCATGATAGAATGCAGGATTTCTCACGAGCAGCCCCCACTCTCTGGAACGCTCTCCCTCGTACTGTCAGACTTTCCCCTAACTTCTCTTCCTTCAAACGCTCCCTTAAAACATTCCTATTTAGGGAAGCCTATCACCCAACTCACTGACACAACCATCAATCACTCTCACCTTATTTACTATTATTCTTTATTTATAAAGCGCCAGCATATTCCGCAGCGCTTACAGTCCTCTCCTCCTGTTTCCAACCCCAACCCTCCTAGATTGTGAGTTCCTACGGGAATAGGGCCCTCATCTCCTCCTGTACTGTTTGTCAAATGTTGTTCAATGTATTGTAACCCTGTCTATACTGTGCTTATTGCACAGCGCTGCGGAATAGCTGGCGCTTTATAAATAAAGAATAATAATAATAATAAATGGTGCCTTTATGTGTAAATCCACCTCATTTATCCTTTTCTGACTTGTTAGAGTTCTAAAACCCACACGCCGGAACCTAACTGCATTCCACCTTGCAACGCATGAAGCCTTCTTCCGCACTTTCGTATTTCCTGCGTTTCCTCTCGGAACGCCTCGACTTCCTTGTTGCACTGATTGGGAGTCTCTATTCGTTATCCTCCCGTCTCAATTCAAACGGGCCGATCGTGTTACTATTTCCTCCATTAATCAGCGCCTTCTATCTTCATTACTCCCCTCAACAAGGGAACATAACAGTGCATTATATCAGCCAATTATTCGGATAACGTCACACTTAAAAGCTTTCATAGTTTATCATGGTGATCTTCTGATGTGGGCACAAATGTCCCTTTTGATCATTTCATATAGTGTTATATAAGTGTAATCTATAATTAAATCAAATTAGTTACTACCAGTTCTAATTTTATATGTAACCTTAATAAAATGTCCATAATTATTCATTCTATATAATATAATATTATTATTCTAACCAATTATAACTTCTCATTTCAAAATTTCATAGAAATATCGCAATATAAGTGTAACCCTTATATAACCCCTATAGGGAAAATCTACAGTCAGGTCCAGAAATATTGGGTCATCGACACAATTCTAACATCTTTGGCTCTATACACCACCACAATGGAGTTGGAATGAAACAAACACAATCAGGGTTATCCAAAGAGATCCGAATTGCTTGAGAAAGGTAACCGAACGCTGAAAATCAGCGTTCGGTTGCCTTTCCTGGCCATTCGGCTATCCAGAGAGCAGGCAATTCGCCAAATCCTGGCGAATTGCCTGCACATGCGGTGCCTGTTCGGTGCCTGTTCGAGGGCAGTGAAATCCCCATAGAGAAGCACTGCTTCGGCTATTCAGAGAACACAAACCAGCAGTGAAAGGTTCCCCTAATGCCTTGCCATTCGGTGGTTTAATTCGGCAAGTTAATTCAGGAGAATCCCATAGGCTTCAATGTTAAAAATATTCCCGTTTTCATTCAATATCTAATAAACCATTCATTATAAAATTCTGCAGCAAAAAGTCTCTTTACTTATAGATTTTTTAGGATACTTTAAGCATTTTTCTGAATTTTTTTTTTTTAAAAACAGTCCGATTTTTTTTTTTTTAGTTTACTTATTTTTTCTGTAACAGCCCTTTTTATTATCATTCCCTGGACCTCATATGCAAATTTCAGACATTTTCGCTCAGTAGTTTCTTTGCAAACAGCGTTTCATTTTCACAGATTCATACAAACGGTTTTGCTAATTTATTCACTGCCTCGTCTGCGTCTCAGCTGCTTCGGCTCTGTGTGATTCGGCTCCTGTTCGGCTGCTTCGCTGCGTGTGATCGGCTCCTGCTCGGGTTTTTCGAAAGGTTAATCCAGATGTTTTTGCGTGTTTTCGGCGTGCATTCGGTGGATTTTGCGGTTAGTTTTCGTCAGGTTTGCGGCAGCTTTTCCCTGCAATTCGGGGGCCCTGTGGTGGGGTCACCAAAATGGGATCGGCAAAAGGAACCGAATTGAAGAGAACGAAAAGTCACCGAACGTGCAGTGACTTTTTGAATCTCTCTGGATAACCCTGTGTGTTTTCCTCATTTTCCATATAGTGTCATGTTTTTAAAGTAGTCTAATAAGCTCACAAATGGTCGTAATGTTTATTTATCTTCTTACAGAACCGTTTTAATCACTGAGAAATGTTGCGTTAAAATTCCAGATGGGAAAATTGAATTGTAAATGTTGAGTTTGCGTTATTGTCAGAAAGGTAGGTAATTCTTGGTTAGGCGTTATGTGAAGAAACAAGGCACTAACATGACATTACATTTTGACATTTTAAGAGCAGCGTAACCGGACATTGATGATGCCATCATCTCCCTGGCGGTCTAATTTTTTCAAAATTTCGTTCTAAAAGCTCTCAATTTTATTTTTAAAAGGAAACGTGTTTTTTATACATAGTTAGGCTGTAATAATTAGGAATCACGCACTGAAATCCGTGCAATCAAGAGCCTTACTGGTAAATCCTTTATAAATAAATAAAATAAAAAAAATAGTAAATACACTGATCCGATTAAAGTTTGAAACACGAAATAATAATTTATTATCCCAAAAATAATTATCCAAAATAATGCAAATAAATGATATTCAATGAAATACAACAAAGAACACTGAAATCTGTCTGAAAACAAGGGTGAGACGATGTATGGTCTATTTCTTATCCTGTACTGCCACCTATTGGCCGTTCATAAACATTACACTGTATAATCCAAAATGAAAACTGTAAAAAAGATTCCTTTTATGCTAGCCCCGCCCCCTGCACCATGTGACTCGCAGGGAGTCTTCCAGGAAGCAGCTCGCAGGAGCCAGGAGGAGGTGAGTAAACATCCAGCCCGGAGTTGCTCGGGTCACCGTTCGCAGTAGCGAAATTTAACCCCGAGCAGGCCAGCCATCAGAAATTTTGGGGCCCTTACTGACCCTCAGAATGCCCCCCCATCCCTTCTCCCCATAGGGAAATCAATATTTACTGTGAATCGTGATCACATTACAGAGTGTAGGCTGGTGTCAGACGAGCGCCAGTGTTAACGTCCGTGTTGCCGCACATAAGTACGTCCGTGATAGCATACAATTGTGTTAAATGGAGCCCCACACACGAAGTACGTCGCACAGAAGTGCGGGGGCTGACGGACGCTGCAAACGGACGCAGGTTAGGCAAGAACGTAATACTGCTAGAACGGACGTGCGGGTGCGCCACGTCCACAACGTCTGCATAGCTTTTTGTGTGTGAGTGATACAACAAGGTCAGACGGACTGCATTTATACGTTCAGCATTTTTGACGGACAGAATTTTTCATTGTAATTTATTTTCCCTGCTACATCAGTCAAAAAATACATCAGTGAAAAAAACCGACTGTGTGGCCACTACCTTGTCGTCAGTCAGTACGTCCGTACGGCACAGACGCACAGTCCATACAAAATGCGCTCATCTGACCCGAGCCTTAGTCCCAATATCTTAAAATCACACATACTGCTCGCACATTTAACAAACATATACAGGGTTATTCAAAGAGATCCGAATTGCTTGAGAAAGGTAACCGAACACTGAAATTCAGCATTTATTACCTTTCCTGGCCATTCGGCTATCCAGAGAGCAGGCAATTCGCCAAATCCTGGCGAATTGCCTGCACATACGGTGCCTGTTCGGTCCCTGTTCGAGGGCAGTGAAATCCCCATGAAAAGCACTGCTTCGGCTATTCAGAGAACACAAACCAGCAGTGAAAGGTTCCCTTAACCCTTTCAATGCGGTGGACGCGCTCAGCGTGTCCACCTGCATTGCTACTTCGCTGCGGAGGACGCGCTGAGCACATCCTCCCTTTGCAGCCGCGATCAGCCGGTATTCCGGCTGATCGCGCGGCCCCCCCGTGCGGGCTGACATCATCGATGTCAGGGACCCCGGCGGGCATGATAGGCGCCATCGCGCATGCGCGATGACGCCTATTTCAGGCACCCCCCCCCCCCGCCATTGCAGGGAAGGTGCCTTCGGACCTCTCCCTCTCCCCGCGGGCCAGCGATTAAAGACAGGCACCGCCTGGAAGGGCACAGCCTGCCCTTCCAAGCGGCGGCTGTCTTTAACCCCTAGGGGACTGGATCGCGATATGGCGCTAACATGCGCCGTATCGCGGTCCCCTCCCGGAGCTGGCCGACATCTTGGATGTCGGCCAAGCTTCCGGGATATCCCCTAATGACTGGCGTCATCGCGCAGAGGCGCCAGCTTTGAAATTAACCCCTTGCTGCCACCTATAGTGGAGATGGGGTTCATTGGAACCCCCTATCTCCCGATCCGTGACAGCTAGGGGTTAATGTTTGCTATCATTGGAACGGCCAGAGCGTGGCCTTTCCAATGATACCAAACATGACCATGTAAAATGTAAAAAGAATAAAAAAACAAATTAAAAAAAAATGTTTTTTTTTTTTTTAGTTTTATTAGTGCAACAATATTGTTCCCATTTCAATTATAATGTGAACAATGATGCTGCACTAACGATTTTTTCTATGGGGGCGTTTGCTAAAAAACATGTAATTTTCCCCAAAAAAAAAAAAAAAACCATTCCTCATTTCTAATTTTTTTAACAAGCGCACCCCATAGAAAATATAACCGCAAACGATCGCATGTTAAAATGTGAAGAAAAACACTTTACACATTGTAAATTATTGAAAATTCTAAATTTTATTGCATTTTTTGTTATATGTATACGTTATGTCCTGTCTGTATATTATAATAATGATATATTATGAATCTGCCGAGTCTGCCGGAAAGAACGATATATAATATGTCTGGGTCATATATTAAAATAAGGCTTCAAAACGCGGTTAAACATGATGAGCGAAACCGGTAAAAATGAGCTCAGCACAGAGGCGTGAAAAGACTCAGCAGCGAAAGGGTTAATGCCCTGCCATTCAGTGGTTTAATTCGGCCGGTTTATTCAGGGGAATCCCATAGGCTTCAATGTTAAAAATATTCCCATTTTAATTCAATATCTAATAAACCGTTCATTATAAAATTATGCATTAAAAAGTCTCTTTATTTATAGATTTTTTCGGATATTTTAAGCATTTTTTTTTTTTTTTTTTAAAAGTCCGATTTTTTTTTTTTTTAAGTTTACTTATTTTTTCTGTAACAGCCCTTTTTATTATCATTCCCTGGACCTCCTGTGTAAATTTCAGACATTTTTGCTCAGTAGTTTCTTTGCAAACAGCGTTTCATTTTCACAGATTCATACAAACTATTTTGCGAATTAAGGCTAGGGTCAGACGAGCGCAGTGCGAACGCGCGTGCAGGCGCACTTAATCACGGCCGTAGTAGCAGCAAGTGCCAGGCAATGACGGCCAATATACGAAGTACGGTCGCACAAAAGTCCGGCTGCGCAACGCAAGTGGAAAACGAACGCATTTTGTCGAGAACGTAAAACCGCTAGTACTGACGTACAGAGTGCGCTGCGTCCGCTAGCGGCGTGTGTGCGTGAATTGGAGATGTCAGACGCTGCTAATGTCCAGCCAACATAACGTCCAGATGCACAAAGTGTTTTATTGATGATCCGTACAAAATCACGGATGCAAATGCGCATCGTATGACCGCTATCGCGTACTCCGTGAAAAAATGCGTCCATTCGTTCGAACGCACTTTTTCACAGACAACGTGAAAATGCGTTCGTCTGACCCTAGCCTTATTCACCTCCCTCGTCTGCGGTCTCAGCTGCTTCGGCTGTGTTCGGCTCCTGCTCGGGCTTGGTTTTCGGCAGGTTAATCCAGATGTTTTTGAGGGTTTTCGGCGTGCATTCGGTGGGTTTTGCGGTTCATTTTCGTCGGGTTTGCGGCAGCTTTTCCCTGCAATTTGGGGACCCTGTGGTGCTTGCTGAATACACCGCAGGGTCGCCGAAATGGGATCGGCAAAAGGAACCGAATTGAAGAGAACGAAAAGTCACCGAACGTGCGGTGACTTTTCGAATCTCTTTGAATAACCCTGATAGTATGTAACTGGTTTAAATAATTTAAGACCGTATGAAATTGTGATTAAAAATAATATGAATCAAGATGGTATTACAGAGTGTTGGTCCCAATACCTTAAAATCACCTAAAATGTGTATTAGTGCAAACAATGTAGCATAAAAGTATTATTATATTATTCCTAGGGTTGCACCGATACCGATACTAGTATCGATATCGGTGCCGATACCGGGTACTGCAGGAGTACTTGGTACTCGTGCAGTACCCCCGATATTTTTTTCCGATACCGGAAGCCGGCATTGAGCCGGCTTGCCGGTATCCGAGGGGCTGCGGCGGCTGTCCGAATGCTCTATCGGCATTCGGACAGGCCCTGCAGCTGGTTACCTAACTTTGTTTATACTTACCTTCCTTCAGCGATGCCGGGAAAGTCTTTGCGCGCGCGCTCCTTGGAAGGACCCCAGCCGCGACCACGTGGGACCATGTGATCACGGCTGGGGTCCTTCCAACGATCCCGGCGTCGCTGAAGGAAGGTAAGTATAAACACAGTGAGCAGCTGCAGGGCCTGTCCGAATGCAGATGGGCCTGTCCGAATGCAGATGGGCCTGTCCGAATGCAGATGGGCCTGTCCGAATGCAGATGGGCCTGTCCGAATGCAGATGGGCCTGTCCGAATGCAGATGGGCCTGTCCGAATGCAGATGGGGCTGTCCGAATGCAGATGGGCCTGTCCGAATGCAGACGGGCCTGTCCGAATGCAGACGGGCCTGTCCGAATGCAGACGGGCCTGTCCGAATGCAGACGGGCCTGTCCGAATGCAGACGGGCCTGTCCGAATGCAGACGGGCCTGTCCGAATGCAGACGGGCCTGTCCGAATGCAGATAGAGCATTCGGTCAGGCCCTGCAGCTGCTCTCCGCTCATACTTACCTTCCTTCAGCGACGGCCGGGAAAGTTCCGCGCGCGCGCGCCTCGTTGGAAGGACCCCAGCGCGATCACATGGTCCCACGTGGTCGCG
>RXON01001127.1:0-15289 GCA_009667805.1 Leptobrachium leishanense | reverse complement strand
TTTGCATATTATAAATAAGGTTTGGAGACGTCTGATTTATATCTTCCAACTGGGCCCATCCCACCCAGATATAAAAGGATCCAAAGCTCCTCAACTATTCATCTGTGGAAAATATATATATCCATAGCAGTAGGAAAAGGAAGTGCTCATGCCACTGTACAGAGCACTGGTGAGACCTCACTTGGAGTACTGTGTGCAGTACTGGAGACCGTATCTCCAGAAGGATATAGACATCTTAGAGAGAGTTCAGAGAAGGGCTACTAAAATGGTGTACGGCTTGAAGGAGAAAAGTTACCAGGAAAGGCTTAATGATCTTAACATGTACAGCTTGGAAAAAAGACGAGACAGAGGAGATATGATAGAAACATTTAAATATGTAAAGGGAACCCACAAGGTAGAGGAAGGGAGTATATTTAAAAGGAAACAAAATAGCAAAACAAGAGGACATAGTCTTAGATTAGAGGGGCAAAGGTTTAAAAGTAACATCAGATTTGGCCCTGCGAGGCCAACCCAGCTGGTTGAAAAGTGAAACGTCATACCCCCCCCCTTCCCCCCCCCTATTGATTTCTACTATACGTTGAGATCCTCCCCCCTATCGGGAGTTGTTTGTTATTTTCCACACGTGTAAATCTGCTGTAGCTGGCCCTGCGTGGCCCTTGCTTCCATATGTTTGATTTTCTGCTGACTTTATTCACAAAATAAAATCTTAAATACAAAAAAAAAAAAAGTAACATCAGAAAGCATTATTTTACTGAGAGGGTGGTGGATACATGGAACAGTCTTCCAGTTGAAGTGGTAGAGGCCAAAACAGTAATTGAATTTAAGCAAGCATGGGATAGGCATAAGGCTATCCTAAACAAAAGATAAATCCAGGTAAAGTATCCATGTATTTGGGCAGACTAGATGGGCCGAAAGGTTCTTATCTGCCGACATTTTTCTATGTTTCTATGTTTCTATGTTTCTATGTGTGAGCTGGGGGCAAATATATATTTCCATGTGTGAGCTGGGGGCAAATATATATACCCATGTGAGCTGGGGGCAAATATATCCATGTGTGAGCTGGGGGAAAATATATTCATGTGTGAGCTGGGGGCAAATATACCCGTGTGAGCTGGGGGCAATATATATCCATGTGAGCTGGGGGAAAATATATCCATGTGAGAGCTGGGGGCAAATATATATCCATGTGAGCTGGGAGCAAATATAACTGCCTGTTACTGCGAACCCAACACCAGCTCTTGGCCGAAACCTGTGTCTGGATCCGCCCCTGAGTGGGGGGTTATTGAGATGAGTGTGGGGGGGTGCTTAATGACATGAGTGCTGGGGGTGCTTAATGACATGAGTGCGGGGGTGTGCTCAATGACATGAGTGGGGGGTGCTTAATGACATGAGTGGGGGGTGTTTGATGATGAGATGATGAGTGGGGGGTGTTTGAGTAGGGTGTGTGTTAAAGGACATGAAGAGTGGGGGTGGCGTGAAAAGAAAAAAGGTGGGGGGTAATGAAAAGACATGGGGGTCCTTAATGCAGTGGGGGCTTTAATGAAATGAAGAGTGGGGGATGTTTAATTAAATGTAGAGGGGGTGTTTAGTGAAATGAGAAGAGTTGGGTGGTTGGGGTGAAAAGAAAAGAGGGGCATTTGGAATGAAATGAGTTTTATTTATGTGCAGCTCTGTAATATGCTCATACACACTGCACATTTCTGTGGGTTTTATTGCTGTGCAGTTCTGTGATACGCTCATACACTGCACATTTCTGTGGCTATTATTGCTGTGCAGCTCTGTGATACGCTCATACACTGCACATTTCTGTGGCTTTTATTGCTGTGCAGCTTTGTGATACGCTCATACACAGTGCACATTTCTGTGGCTTTTATTGCTGTGCAGCTTTGTGATACGCTCGTACACAGCGCACATTTCTGTGGCTTTTATTGTTCAACCAATTAGAGCGACTATGATCCAGTATACTGGACATGCATGGCTGATCTTTGTAAAAATGCTTGAATTTAAACATTTAATAATTTTATTTATCTCAATATATACATTTGAAATGGTATACAAAATATACAAGTAGGCACTTGGTATCCACCTTTAATATACAGGGAGGAAGAGGTGGAGCTCAAAGAGGAAAAGGTGGAGCTTAAAGAGAAAGGGTGGGGTTTAACCAGGAAGAGGTGTGACCTTGACAGGAAGGGGTGTGTCATATTTAAATTAGGGGGTGCACGAGTTTATTCAGGCCTATGGCAGCACAAAAACCTAAATACACCACTGCCTAAATGGTTTATTAATCAAGGCTCACAGAGTTCACTTGGTAAACCAGGGAATGTAAATGGCAGAGTGTGCTCCAGTGGATGCCTTTGCATGAGACCAGGGGCATGTGTAGGTTTGGTGCTGCTCCCCACACCCAATATCAAATATTAATGTGTTCATAAACAATAAATTTAATATTCAACTTACCAGGCTTTTCATGTCATTGCCTTCTCTGCCATGACCCATAGTCTCTTGGGAGGAGACTGGCATCTACACTTCTCCAAGGAGCACAAAATTTGTAAGGCTATGAGTGTCTGTGCTGGCCACTGTGGGATTTGTGAAATAGGCGTCTATTAAAAGGAGGCTGCATCACATACCTGCTTACCCTGTGCATAGTGGACCTCTAAACCATAATACAATTGGAAAAACAAATGCTGCTTGTAACAGAAACTGGCGGGCAGGATGGTCTCTGGCTTGAGGACCTCGACCCCAACCTGTTACAGCCTCAGTTCCTTCTCCCTAAAAAGCAGATCTGCAGCAGCTTTCCTTCCTTCACAACCCTCAGCCCGAACTTGAGAGATTGACAAAGCTGTAACGATGCTCTTTGGACCAGCACCTAAACTACATAAATTGCAAAATCCCCATCTATGTGTCAGGACAAAATCAAATGGCACACTGACCACTAGGGATGGGCTGCCGGTTTGATGCGAACATGAGTTTGCATCGAACATCGACTGTTCGACCGTTCAGCGAACATTTCCGCGTGTTTGCTGCGTGTTCGCTCACAATGCACCACAATGGACCACAATGCACTGTGTCCTGGCCTGAAGCTTTATACCACAGGTCAGGTGCAAGGCAGGTGCAATACTATGCCAATCAGGGCTCAGAGTCCAAATTTTGCCCAATCATGGGCTCACAAAGCTAAGTTCCGCAGCACACTATATAAGGCTTCCCTGCAGCCCTAGCGTGTGTGTTGCAGGAGTGAATCAGTGAATCCTCCTCATCTGTCTCTACCCCCACTATATGTCCTGCCATGTCATTGTCTACAACCTCCATTGACAGGGATGATGCTACAGTAATGGGTGTACCAGGTCCTTCCTCAGAATGTGACAGCATCCCATCAGCTGCAGATTTTAGCAGTCAGATTTTGTTGCCCCAGCTGCTGCAGCGTAAGAAAAAATATAGTCTGAACCATCCCCTTGCACAGCGTCTAAATGCCGGCTTGGCAAAATTACTCGCATTACAGCTGCTGCCTTTCCAGCTGGTGGACTCTGCCTCCTTTCATGAATTTTCCGAATGTGCTGTACCACAGTGACAGCTTCCAAAACGCCAGTTCTTTTCACGGAAGGCCATTCCAGCACTATACTAGCACGTGGAAGGCAATGTTATGGAGTCATTGGGAAAGGCAGTCAGCAGCAAGGTGCACATTACTTTAGACACGTGGTCCAGCAAGCATGGACAGGGCCGTTACATTTCCTTCACAGCACACTGGGTAACTCTGCTTGCAGCTGGGAGGGATCCAGGACGGGGCTCTGTGCTGGAGCTTGCTCATCCACCACGCCTCCAGAAAGCTGCTTATATGAGGTCTGTCTGCTCTACCACCTCTTCCTCTTCCTCCTCCTTCTCTGTCTCTGGCGAAGTGCCAGTTAAACCGACGCGTGGCAGGGGCTATGCAATGGCTCAAGCAAAAAGATGCCATACTGTGCTTGAGCTGGTTTGTTTAGGGGACAGGAGCCACACGGGGCCAGAAATTCTGTCAGCTCTGCAGGGGCAGGCACAGAGATGGTTAACACCACGCCAGCTTAAGCTGGGAATGGTCGTCTGTGATAATGGCAGCAACCTTCTCTCTGCAATATGCCTGGGTAAGTTGACGCATGTACCATGCCTAGCACTCGTCCTAAATCTGGTGGTACAGCATTTCCTAACCATGTACCCAGGGCTGGCAGAGCTTCTCAGCCAGACCAGAAAAGTCTGCAGCCACTTCAGACGGTCATTTCCAGCAAGTGTTCGCCTGGCAGAAATTCAGAGAGATTTCCTTCTTCCCACAAACCGTCTGATCTGTGACACGCCCACCAGGTGGAACTCGACATTGGCAATGCTGCAGCATCTGCACAAGCAGCAGAGGGCCATCAATGAGTACCTGTGTATGGCACAAGGACAGGTTCAGGTCAACTTGCTTCCCCCCCGCAGTGGCTGATGATCAAGGATGCATGCACTGTACTGTCACCATTTGAGGAGGCAACAAGGATGGTGAGCAGGGACAGTGCATGCATCAGTGACACAATTCCTTTAGTGTTCCTGCTGAAGCGCACTCTGCGGGGAATTATAGATGTGACACTAGAGGCAGAGAAGCGGGATGAAGAGGTGGACTTCCCTAGCTCTCAATGCCCCAGTCTTTACGCAGACAGCATTCCTGCGGGTCCTCAGATCAGACAGGAGGAGGATGAGGAGGATGAGGAGGAGGAATATTAAAGTCGTGGGGGCATTGAAGGTGGGGATTCCTCAAAGGGATGGTTTTGTGTCCCCAGAAACCCAAGGTTTCCTAAGGTTGCAGAGCTCATCCTGCCCTCACAGAGGGAGGACAGGAGGAAACAACTTGAGGACGCTCTAAAGCGACACTTGTGTAACACCTGTCCAGGCACTGGTAGGTTACCAAGTGATGACACAGGTGCTTCTGAGGCTGCGGTTGATCAGAGGAAGAGCGGTGAAGGGGGCCGCTTGACTGATGCCTTTTGCAATTTTTTTAGTCCACGACGCCCAGGGATGTCAAATGTAGGCACCCATTGCCAGCGTCTTCACCATATGGTGAAGGACTACCTAGGGGCAAGGGCAGACCTGAATACCTTTACAGCAGATGATCCACTGGCTTACTGGGTTTTGAAATTGGATCACTGGCCAGAACGTAGCCAATATGCTAAGGTTGCCCTTTATCCAGCGTGCTTTCTGAAAGGACGTTCAGTGCCGCTGGAGGTTTTGTCACAGACAAAAGAGTGAGTCTGTCCACCGACTCTGTAGACCGGCTGATATTTATAAAAATGAATCAGTCCTAGATCAGCAGCTATCACTCCCCTGATGCTGATGTAACTGAATAGATCAGGGATCTCTTCTGCATTCCCGAAACCTCCACCACTGCACTCTTCCACAGAATCCACAATACCACAGAGGGGTTAATGACGGTGTGAAGGCACTGTTGCCGACACTAAAGGCCCAATTTTAATGCACCTATTGTTACTTTCATCCAAAGCCTGCATAAGAGGCACCATAATTGAGTCACAAAATCACTAAACATGTTCTGCGTGTCCTAAATCGTCTCCTCTTTTCATACAGGCTGCCACCCCAAGCAGTTGTTTATGAATAGATTAAAGGAAAACCATTTACCGTCATTTGAAATGTAATTTTTTTCTTTTTAAATGTTTCTATACATCCTACAAATCCGCAACTTCAAGGGCAGGTTATGGTGACCTCCTAGGCTTGATATTTCAAGGAATTTTTGTCATTTATGTCATGGAAAAAGCACTGTTCCTTTAAAAACTTTTTTTGACTTTGTTCCTTGTTTCCTGTCCCCCAGGGCACTACCCGGACCCCCATACACCTTTTATGGCCAATATCTTGCATATATGCCCTCGTGGAGGGCACTCTAAAATTCGAATGTTAGAGTCCCATTGACTTGCATTGAGTTCCAATTGTGTTGGCGTTCGAATTCAAAATTTTTAAATTGTTCGAGTTCGAATGCGAACTGAACACGGGGGTGTTCGGCCCATCCCTACTGACCACAGTCACTTGTCTCAAATATCTAGGTATGTGGTTATACCCAAATCTATCCTCCACATCGTAAAACTCTCATCTAAACTTTATCCCAAACTAGGTGCCCTGTACAGAAACAAATCCTGCCTGAGCACCACGGTAAGAAAGCAGATTGTACAACAAATGCTTATGCCGTCTATTGAATACAGAGATGTAGTGTATGCAGCTGCCCCGCAAACGAGCCTTCAGAAACTTACTACATTGTATAACTCATTCTGCCGCTTTGTGCTACAATGTAACTACATTACCCACAATTGTGACATGTTAAAAGAGCTAAACTGGCCAACGCTGGAATCTAGACGCACCCTTCAGCTTTCCAACCTGATGTTTAAGAGATTTTCTCGGAGGCTACCACCCTACCTGAATAAACTGCTTCCCCTAGCAGTTCCCCCTCATCCTATAACCTCCGATCCAGGACCTGCACCTTACTTACAATATAAAAAGGAAGTGGCTCGATCCTCATTTTCCTACAGAACATCGCAGTTATGGAATAACGTCCCAGACGCCATCAAATCTTCCCCCAGTTTTAAGTCACTCGAGAGCTTCCTATTAACATACCTCAATACAGAATGCACCTGTAAACATGTAACATAATGACTATTTCCTACATATTTATTTTCTGTGGTAATCTGTAAATTTGTGTTTTGTTTTTAATATCTTGCATTTATTACTTTGTATTTCTGTATTTCAATGTTGTTAAACCCGGGACATTCTTGAAAACGAGAGTAATCTCAAAGTATCCTTCCTGGTAAAATACTTTATAAATAAATATATACACATATATATTATATCACACCAGAGTAAAGCAGTACGTAGTGATACCTTTTTATTGGACTAACATTACATTTAAGAGACAAGCTTTGGAGAGTATACGTCTCTTCTTCAGGTCTAGAAGCTTTACTGAGCAAAATCATATAATTGAAAGAGCCAAGCAGAAGGGGAGGTGAGGGGTTTGGGGGTTAGGATGGGTGTCATAAATACTAATAGTTGAATAGTATGGTAAAGAAAGGTAAACAAACAGAAGATAGATCATAGGTCCTCTCTGGCTGTTTACCTTTCTTTACCATACTATTCAACTATTAGTATTTATGACACCCATCCTAACCCCCCACCTCCCCTTCTGCTTGGCTCTTTACTGTTCAATTCTTTGATTTTGCTCAGTATAGCTTCCAGACCTGAAGAAGAGAGTTACACTCTCGAAAGCTTGTCTTTTAAATGTAATGTAATGTTACAATAAAAATGGTATCACTAAGCACTACTCTACCATGGTATGTTGGCATCTGGACTAACACGGCTTATATAATCTACAATATATATATATATATATATATGTATATTTCCAAATTGTCATGCACTCATCTTATAGTGTTCTGCCCGGTGCCTGCCACCAGACTCAAATAGTAGATATATAAACAAATAAGCGTAGCAGCACTCTGGGGCTAAAATTTCAAATTTTATTCTTCCATCTAAACGTCTCACAAGGGTCGACGTTTCCTGTGTCCTGAGGAAAGTTCTGTTACTAGAATCCACCTGGCTCACTCGGGAGAAGACCGGGCCGGCGCGGACAATGACTGACTGGACACGAGTCTCTTCAGGAAAGGCGAACTTTATTGTGACGTCACAGATACTAAGACAGGATTGAATCGCAAATACTGAGCCACGATTACACTCAAACATGACATTTTATACCTTGAATAGATAATCAGGTACATCCCAAATAGCCCACCCCATGGTGACACTATCCCACCCCACGTGGGTCTGTACCTTCCCCTTTCAGAATACAAAGACATTTCACAAATTGGTAGTAAATTGGCAGCTTTCACAGTATTTTGACAATTGGGTAATTTAACACTCTCCCAGATCCTGCTTGTTCCTATCTCCCTGGAACTTGTTTACTGTATACTTCAGATAAGGCCCCAGCTGGCTTCACATCCATCATTGTTCTGGCCCCTAGCTCTCTGACCTTGATGTAACTAATTTCCATCCTGTCACTTCAGCCAGTGTCTGTCCGGATCTTTGTTAATTTAATTGCTCTGCTTGTTAGTTTAAGGAATTCCAAAGAATCTATGCAAACTAGTCCTAATTCAGATAATATCTGCTATGTACATTTACGTGAACCAAAGTCCTGGTTAAGATGGCCACCTGGAACATCATGGCGGCCTATTTTTGGCCTGAGTCCCTTACATTCCCCCCTTGGCTAGGGTTTCAGGTTCTCCTTCCTGAGACCCTTAGCCACTAAACATCACCAGTCTCATTATTGAACACCTTGTACTTTGGGGGCACCGTCTTCATTGGGAACAAATCAGGAGTAATCATCAATGGTATCTTTTGTGTCTGTGTGGGTGTTAGAACCTTCTTACACAATGGCCATAGGCATAACCCTATACGGTATAGCACCACACCTACCACCAGGTTCACTATCATTATCAAGGATAAAATCTGTGAGAAAAATCCCAGCATGGATCCGAACAAATCTCTGAAGGACCCGAACCCTCAAAGGGTTTCAGCCTTCCGCTGCAATCTGCCTGGCCGTGTTCTGTAACTGGAAAACTTTCTCTTGGTGATCTTGGATTACCTGGTAATAGTCAGGGACTTAATGTGATGCGTTCCTAATGAAAGTGCAACATTCGTAATACATAGTGATTTCACATAGACCATTTAACGCAGCACTTTATCTGTTCTATTGCCATATCATGTATCATTTGCAACTTTCAGATTTCACGCAATTCAAGGTTCAACAATTGGATATCCTTACTTGTTATATTCAAAATCTCATCCATCAACACAGAATAGTTATTCAATCTTTTCATCAGTTCAATTCCCCAGCCAGTCCATGCCGGGAACCATGCCCATGCTTGATCCGCTTTAGAGAACAACTCCCGTTTCTGTTTTTCGAAAACTAAGGGGTATCTAGGATGTAGTGTAGTGTCAGATTTTGTGTCATCACCCTGTACCCTTTGAACAGGAATCAGCTTAGCTATGTAGCACATCCCAGTGAGTGTAGGTGGTACCCACGTGTAACATACGCTCGCACAACACACCTGGTATCCTCCCGTCAGTATGAATGGAGACAACAATGTGTAGTGTTGTGTGTATGGAACCCAATGGCAAGCCGAAGAAGGAGACCAGAAGATGTATGATCAGTTGAGCATTTACTGGATGGAACAAAATATAAGTCCAGAACAAAAGATAGCGCAAGATTTCTTTGACAAGAGTAAAGTCCAGAACAAAGGATTGTAGGGGTAAATAACACGAGTTGTAATCTTTGAAATAGACCAGGGTAGATGAATTGGACTCGAAGATAGGATCTGGAACTGTTACCATGGGTATGGAAGCAAGCCTGGAGATGGAGCTGGTGCCGTGGAAGCAAGCCTGTAGATGGAGCTGGTGCCGTGGAAGCAAGCCTGTAGATGGAGCTGGTACTGTGGAAGCAAGCCTGTAGATGGAGCTGGTACCGTGGAAGCAAGCCTGTAGATGGAGCTGGTACCGTGGAAGCAAGCCTGTAGATGGAGCTGGCACCGTGGGGGCAAGCCTGTAGATGGAGCCGGCACCGTGGAGGCAAGCCTGGAGAGGAAACTGGCACTGTGGTAGGAAGCCTGAAGATGGAACTGGTACCGTGGAAGCAGGTCTGGAAGCGGAGCTGGTACCGTGGAAGCAGGTCTGGAAGCGGAGCTGGTACTGTGGAAGTAGGTCGGGAGCGGAGCTGGTACCGTGGAAGAAGGTCTGGGAGCGGAGCTGTTACCGTGGAAGCAGGTCTGGAACTCAGGATTCTCTTGGAGCAGATACGAAGAGGGACCACTGGATAACGTGGTGGTGAACCACAGTATAACCTGGTTAATGAACTGGGAAAGGTGGCAGATTTAAATAGGGTTCAGAGGATCATAAGAACACCGTTCACCTGGGGCTCGTAGGTGGAGTTGGGATACCTGAGTACTTGATAGGTTAATTGGTGGCATACGAGGATCTCCAGTGAAGGTGTAATGCAGTACTTTTATTTGACCAGCAGAGGGCGCCAGAGTATCAAGGTCTTCATGCTTTGGGATGGACAATCGCGCATGCGCGCTTGGTTTCTGCTCAGTTGGATCCCGGAGGCGGCGTGGGACACATCCTGGCTCTCCTCCTCCGAGTTGAAGACCGGAACCAGGGAGCGACGCGCCACGAGGGACCTCGGGTGAGTATGTGAAGTGTCCCAACATGGCGGCCGCGGTCGGACCGCGGCGTGGGCATGACACTTGCGGACCTCAATCATCATCCTTACCAGTCGTTGCAAGAGGTCTTTTGCATTCTGTCTAGTTGTTGTTACATTAGCTATTGTTAGTTTTTGTTCCATTGTTAAAATGAGTGGCTTAACCAGGTCCTGTTCTTGACCTAATTGTGTGTGCAGAAAAATTAAACTGACTGGACTGGCATGGGCTCTCATTCATACTCAGATTATCGGCCCCTATTTGAAAACAACAATCAGGCGGATATATGGGCCCGGTTATCGGATAACTTGGCAACGTTTCATCTGGCTTTATCTGCGGGTCATTTATATTATGAATCGCAATGTTTCCAACTGAAAATGTACTGAAGTTCATAGGAATTGCCGCAAAGGGGATGTAGATTGTCTGGATGCAGTCTGCTGCACACCCAACACGTTCTTTGTCCTGATTTCTTCGCATATGCATATTTGAATTTTATCAACAGATGACCTCTTGGTGTGGACATGGGCCTCAGATCTCGTTTTTGTCTCCACATTGTACGATTCTCTGAGATGGGGTGAGTGCCATTCCAGATATGGGAGATATCCACTCTCCCGTTCGTTTCTAGGCACTTTGGGCAATTTCCACCATGTACAAGGGCAGAAATAAGGTTGGCAATATACAATATCAGCACCAGGAACGCTCCTAGTGTCAAAACCACTTGGACAATTCTCTTAACAGTCTCATAAACCCTATCCCTCCCCCCTAGCACCTCAAAAGTGAGGGTTACTTCAGGTTGGGCTGAGAGAGGGGTATCTCCTCAAAAATCCCCCCTGGGGTCTCCCTTCGGGTCTCCCCATTCTCCATCATTGGCGTATGGTCAGGCATTATTATGGCCCTCAAGACACCCAATTGTTGAGTCTTTTACGTGCTTGGAACTGCAGCTTTTGTCAACTTCAGCCTTAGTGGGTCGGTCTCGCTGGGGACGACTCTCCACTCTGGATCAGGGCTGGCTGCAGTTATTTTCAGTCTCGAATGGTGTATCCACGGGAACCACCTCTGCAACCTTCACTGCTGTGGGGGTGGACAACAGGACAAGGTAAGGACCCCTCCATTTCGGGCCTAGTGTGTCATTTTTCCACTCCTTCGCCCATACTGAATCACCTGGACAATACTTATGCAATGGGGGATACAAGAAATGAGGTAGATTATCTCCCACCCAAGGATTCAATTTCTGCATTGATTGACCCAATAGTAACACTTGTTCATTCAGTTTAGTCTCACCCAATGCCCAAAGGTACCCCCTCAAACCATTAATCAAGGGAGTAGGCCGTCCGAACATGAGTTCGTATGGACTCAGTTTCAATTGTGGGGTTGGCCTGCACCTAATATGCAATAAGACTATCGGCAGCACCTCCAGCCACCCCAGTGATGTTTCTTGGCACAGTTTCGACATCAAAGTCTTTAGCTTTCTGTTCATGCGTTCAATTTTTCCCGAACTTTGGGGCCTATAGGCTGTGTGTAGCTTCCAGATTATGCCCAGCAGGCGGGCAAGTTGTTGCAAACAGTTCTGAACAAAAGCTGGGCCATTGTCTGACCCGATTTCAAGTGGAAGTCCATAGCGTGGTATTATTTCTCTCATTAGGCTTCTCACTACTTCTGCTGTCTCAACAGTCCTGTTAGGGAAGGCCTCAACCCACCCAGTCAGGGTACACACCATCACGAGGAGATACTTGTATCCTTTGCAGGGAGGTAGCACGGTGAAGTCTATCTGTAGTGATGCCATTGGGGATAATCCGATAGGCTGCTTCCCTGGAGGCTGCGATGGGTTCCCGTTTCGGGTTGTTCTTGGCACATGTTACACACTGCTGGGCTACTGCTTTGCAGATAACTGACAGTCCAGGCACATAAAAATGTGGTTCTAGCTGTTGTTCCATCATTTCTCTTCCTCCGTGAGTACTGGCATGGAGTGCTCTGACAATTTCAGGTGCCAATATTGCAGGTACGACTATTCGGTTGCTTGCCAACTGGAAACATCCGTCTTCTCCATACTTTCCCGGTTCTTCTGACAGCCATTTCTTCTCCTTTTCTGAATACACAGGTGTCCATTCGCTCAAGGGTGCTGGTAGTAACGGGGCTACCACTGAAGGTGGTGCCTTGTATCTTTCAAGTTCCTCCTTTCTTCCCCACATGAATTCTTCTTTTGGCTGGTAATGTAACCAGGCAAAGTACAGTAGGTCCTGTCTTTTCTGTGCATCTCTCACAGCTGGCACGAAGAAATTCATTGCACTTTTCTTCATTCTTGGCAGGCGATGTTCAATGAGGATCTCATTGAGGAGAAACTTCACCAGTGGGGCTTGGTATTCTTCAGCTCCTAATTCTCCCAGACTCAACAGGACACGTGTAATTCTCAAATTATTATGAGTGTTGATTGTCAAATTGTCAAAACGCTCAGCGAAATTTTCTACTCGTTCAACTTCAGTTACTTTCATGTCTTCTCCATCCTCCCCCACTAATTTTACGCCGAAGAACTTCAGCATCATCTTGTATGCTTGACGGAGCCTTTGCTGAATTTCTGAGGTGTTACACATGAGAATATTTTCTTGGGGGGTCAGTGGTTTGGAGTAGAAATTTCGGCCTTGTTCCAAAGTAGGGAAAAGCCACTGAATGTAGTCGTGATTGTCCTCTAGTAAGTCAAAGTCTTCATCCCATCTGCGTAGAATAGTTTCAATAAATTCACCATTAGTGTCGAATCTTCTCCAATTCATGTAGAATTCATAGTTTTGCATAGAGATGTCTTCAGCTTGCCTGCAGAGAAGGATTTTGGGGACTTGACAGTCATTTGTTGGCGGCCTTGCTGCCGCTTTTGCAGCTTGGTCTGCTAATCTATTTCCTTTGGGTATTTCGTCATGCCTTTTCTGGTGACCTCGGCAGTGCATGATACTGACAGCACTGGGCTTCCACACAGCTTCCAGAAGAGCTGAGATCTCCGCAGCGTACTTGACTTGTTTTCCTGATGAAGAGAGGAGGCCTCTTTCTTTGTAGAGTGCACCATGTGCATGGACAGTCATAAAGGCATACTTGGAGTCAGTGTAGATATTCACTCTCTTGCCTTTGGAAATTTCTAGAGCTCTTGTCAAAGCTAGTATTTCTGCTAGTTTGTTCTGACGTGTGGCCTGGTAAGGAGTCCGCTTCTAGAACTCCATCTGTCGTGACAACTGCATAGCCGGACAATTTCTTTCCTTCATCGATATAGCTGCTACCATCAGTAAAGAGTTGTAGGTCGTATTTGTCTTGGGGTCTTTCAAATCTGGTCTGCTGCTGAATACTTCTTCCATGATTTGAAGGCATTCATGATTTGGATCTTCTTCAGAGTCAGGTAGTAATGTAGCAGGATTCAAGGTAGCGATGAGGTCCAAATGAACCCGTGGATTCTCACACATCATTGCTTGATATTTTGTCATCCGGCTATTGCTGAACCAGTAACTGCCCTTAACATCCAGCAGGGCTTGACTGCATGTGGCACCTTGACATGAAGAACCTGTCCCCAGCGTCAACTTGTCTTCTCTGAGATCAGCATTGCTGTAGCGGCCACGCTTTAGACAAGGGGGTAGGCCGCAGGCCACTGGGTCAAGCTGTTTGGAGAGATAGGCCATAGGCCTTGGTCATGACCCCAGATTCTGGATCAGAACACCTGTTGCTGTTTGGTTGTGTTCATGCACGTAGAGCTGGAAGGGCTTGCTATGATCTGGCAGGCCCAACGCCGGGGCTTCCATTAAGAGGGTCTTCAGTTTCAGAAAGGCAGCTGTCTGTTCTTCTTCACAGAGGAATGGGTCCGGCTCTCCCCCCTTGGTAGCTTGATGGAGGGGCTTGGCAATTTCAGTGAAGTTGGGGATCCACAGACGGCAGAATCCAGCGGCACCTAGGAACTCACGGGTCTGCCTGCGTGTCTTTGGTTGGGGTATACGGCAGACTGCTCCCTTCCGTTCAGCTCCTAGTGCATGCTTAGTACCTGTTAATTGAAAACCTAGTTAATTTCTTCCTGGAAAATTTGTATCCCGCCTGGCATAGCAGCTGTAGCATTGCTTTTGTGGCAGAAAGACAGTCTTTTTCTGTGGGGGAAGCAAGCAATAAATGATCAACATATTGCAATAAGACAACTTTGTCTGGTTGAGCGTTGAAGGACAGGAGGTCCTGGCTGAGCGCGCAACCAAAAATCGTGGGCGAGTTCTTGAAGCCTTGAGGAAGGCGTGTCCACGTCATCTGATGACGCTCTCCTGACTTGGAATCTTCCCACTGAAATGCAAAAAGAGGTTGGCTTGCGGGAGTGAGGCAGATGCAAAAGAAAGCATCTTTTAAATCAAGCACCGTGTAGTATTTCATATCTCCGGGGATTAATGCCAATAAATTTTATGGATTGGGGACAACAGGATGTAGGGTTACAGTGGCTTTGTTGACCGCCCTTAAATCTTGGACCAGACGGTACTCCTAAGTCCCTTCTTTCTGTACTGGCAATAACGGTGTATTCCATGGTGACACACAAAATTTCAATATCCCGTGATCTTTCAGTCTCTGTAAATGTGTCTGGATATTTTGTTTGGCTTTCTTTGGAATGTGATACTGTCTTAGAGCCACAGGCGTTGCGCCAGGTTTCAGATCAACGTATACTGGAGGAATATTTACTGCCAAGCCAGACGGGTTGTCCTCCGTCCACACTCCAGGACTGCCCAGTAGTAGTGTGTATGGGTCTGGTGCAACCGGCGCGGTTGGTGCTGTGCGCCATTCTTCTTCTCTGGGCATAATCACTGCAATTTTTACAGGTTGGGTCTCTAGGCTGGCTGGGTTATGCTGCCGAGTAGAGCTGCCACTCTCCGGCAGGTCTAGTCTAGCGTGACCCCCGGGAAGAAACGTAATTTGGGCTTGCAATTTTCAGAGGATGTCCCGCCCCAGGAGTTGGATCGGACATTCGGGCATATACAGAAATTGGTGTTCTACATTGTGCCCCCCCAAGCTGCATTTGTGTGATGCAAGAAAAGGATACTTAGCAGATACACCCA
>RXON01001126.1:0-26873 GCA_009667805.1 Leptobrachium leishanense | reverse complement strand
CCTGGGCCTTGTTGGCCTAGGCCAAGATAAAACCAGTGACCCCAGGGTCTATAATACACCAGGGTACAGCTCCTCCACCCAGCGGCAGCACCCAGGGTCTATAATACACCAGGGTACAGTGCCTTCACCCAGCGGCAGCACCCCAGGATCTGTAACCCCAGGGTACAGCTCCTCCACAGCGGCAGCACCCCAGGGTCTATAATACACCAGGGTACAGTGCCTTCACCAGCGGCAGCACCCCAGGATCTGTAACCCCAGGGTACAGCTCCTCCACCCAGCGACAACATCTCAGGGTCTGTAATACACAGGGTTACAGCTCCTCCACCCAGCGGCAGCACCCCACGGTCTGTAATACACAGGGGTACAGCTCCTCCACTCAGCGGCAGCATCCCAGGATCTGTAATACACTGGGGTACAGCTCCTCCACCCAGCGGCAGCATCCAGGGTCTGTAACCCCGGGGTACAGCTCCTCCACCCAGCGGCAGCACCCACGGTCTGTAATACACCGGGGTACAGCCTCCTCCCACCAAGCAGCAGCATCCAGGGTCTGTAATACACCGGGGGACAGCTCCTCCACCCAGCGGCAGCATCCAGGGTCTGTAATACACCGGGGGACAGCTCCTCCACCCAGCGGCAGCACCCAGGGTCTGTAATACACCGGGGTACAGCTCCTCCACCCAGCGGCAGCACCCAAAGTCTGTAATACACAGGGGTACAGCTCCTCCACCCAGCGGCAGCAACCCAAAGTCTGCAATACACAGGGGTACAGCTCCTCCACCCAGCGGCAGCACCCCAGGGTCTGTAATACACAGGGGTACAGCTCCTCCACCCAGCGGCAGCACCCCACGGTCTGTAATACACCAGGGTACAGCTCCTCCACCCAGCGGCAGCACCCCAGGGTCTGTAATACACAGGGGTACAGCTCCTCCACCCAGCGGCAGTACCCCAAAGTCTGTAATACACAGGGGTACAGCTCCTCCACCCAGCGGCAGCACCCCACAGTCTGTAATACCAGGGTACAGCTCCTCCACCCAGCGGCAGCACCCCAGGGTCTGTAATACACAGGGTACAGCTCCTCCACCCAGCGGCAGCACCCCAGGGTTTGCACTATAGTTAAACGTTACGCAGTGCTCGCTCTACACAGACCCATTAATCAATAATTAGAAGAGTTGACGATGGTTTTTATTATCGATCAGGTGTTTCAGCCTTAGTCTTTATCTCTCGTTCATGTTTTCCGTTGACCTCCAGCTGACACTGCGAGAGATTTGACCGTCCTGCGTCCCGAGAGCTGGAAAGCCACCCCTAAGGAATTAGCAGCAACTTGCACAGAAGTGTGAACTGCCCGATGCCTTCAATAAACTTTCCAGGATATCAGCAACGGCGCCGAGGGTTCTTCAAGGTCCTTGTTGTGAGACCTGCGATGATCTGAAGACCGTTTGATATGAGCGGCTCCTTAGTAACAGTGTAGGGTTCCCGACACATCGCCCTGCCAGCTGGCCAAGTAACGTTCCTCCACTCTCCCCGCAGACACATCGAACCAATGTTTCCACTAGAAAGGTCACGTCAACAAGAGGTCAGGAGCCCCCAAAGCCCGGAGACGGAGGCCTGTGTGTTGGACCCTGCACGGTGAAGACCTGTCCCCTCCCGCTGTACATTCACACTGTACAGTGGTGGCCCTTTTATACCGGAGCCCAGGAAAGGTCTGACACTCGGGATGGCTCGTCCTTTGCTCGGGCCTCGCGTATCTGCAGGCACCTGAGGGGTTGTTGTCCTAAGTGTTGTCTCCCTCCCGAGATCTGATTATATACAGGGTTATTCAGAGAGATTCGAATGGCTGCCGAGAGGTAACCGAACAGTGAAAGTCAGCGTTCGTTACCTTTCCTGCCATTCGGCTATTCAGAGAGCAGGCAATTCACCAAATCCTGGCGAATTGCCTGCACATACGGTGCCTGTTCGGTGCCTGTTCGAGGGCAGTGAAATCCCCATAGAGAAGCAATGCTTCGTCTATTCAGAGAACACAAACCAGCAGTGAAAAGTTCCCCTAATGCCCTGCTGTTCAGTGGTTTCATTCGACAGGTTTTTCAGGCGAATCCCATAGGCTTCAATGTTAAAAATATTCCCGTTTTAATTCAATATCTAATAAACCGTTGATTTATAAAATTCTGCAGCAAAAAGTCTCTTTATTTATAGTTTTTTTTGGGATATTTTAAGCATTTTTTGGGATTTTTTTGGCGATTATTTTTTTTATTTTTTTTTTACTCATTTTTCTTTTTTCTGTAACTTCCCTTTTTATTATCATTCATTTGGATTTTATATGTAAAATTTCAGACATTTTCACTTTTTAAACATTCAAGCAAACTTATTTTTTTTTCTTTTCACTCCATTCGTCTGCGGTGTTGGGTTTTTCCGGCGGCTGCTCTGCATGTGATCGGCAGCTGCTCGGGTTTTCTCCGTTGTTTTCGGCGGGGTTAATCCAGATGTTTTTGCGAGTTTCGGTGTGCATTTGCTGGGTTTTGCGGTGAGTTTTTGTCGAGTTTGCCGCGGCTTTTCCCTGCACTACGACGGCCCTGTGGTACTTGCTGAATACACTGCAGGGTCACCGAAATGGGGATCGCCGAATCACACCAAATTGAAGAGAACGAAAAGTCACTGAACATGCGGTGGCTTTTCGATCCTCATTGAATAACCCTCTGTGACGGAAGGTGATGTCGTCCGTCTGCGGGTGTGCTCAGATCTGCGTTACTTTCCCCCCCTCTCTCTCTGTACTGTACCACCGGCCCGACTACCAAAAGTCGCGGCCCTCGGCGTCTCGAGCAGCCAGGTAGGACCTTAGGACAGGGACGGCAGTTTTAGCGGGGAACCCCGGTGCGAGCCCAGCCCGACCACTGAGTGACGGCACTCAGCGTCCCGAGCAGCTGGTCACTGACCTGTCCGGGAGTCTCTTTCGTCCGAGGATCGGAACGGATTCTCTTTCCGCAAATTAGTCGGATCTTCCAGCAGTAGACATAGAGCATAGTTGGTGGTTCAGTAGACTTCGTATCGCCCAGCGGCCGATGCGCACGCCCGCTGCACAGCACTGAATCTCCGGATCTCCCGGGGGCTAGAAGAGGGGCTACTCGACCAGTGAGGAATATTAAGATCGCGCGACAGTCGATGCGTCTGGCACGACTCTGCACTCTTTCGGGGCTGCGCTGCGGTCTGAATATCGCGGCGGACTTCAGATGCGTTTTGGTAATCAGAGACACGAGACGTAGCTGCATGAACTCAACCAGAACAACACGTTTATTACAACACACCCAGTATATATATCTTCCCCACGAGCTCAACATCTGGGAAAACCCCTGCCCGCCCACACAGATCTCATTGGCCAACACGATTTGGGGCGTTGCCGATTCAGGACCGGATGGTCCGAATCGGCCATTTTCCCTCCTGATCTACCCGCTCAGAATACGAGGCGGTAGAAAATGGTGGTAACCACGGCAGACCGAGACCGGCATACATTTACACCATATATATATACTTTTATTTACAGGAACCACTTTCTGAAACCTTCAGGACTCGCAGGATAGTTGGTGCAACGGCACCCACTCAAACGTTTATAGAGAACACCTGTCTTAAAAAGTAGTCTCTGGCTGAGGGTGCTGATCCAGTCCATCACATTCCTCCCGCCCCAAAGTCCGACGCACCCGGTGGGACCCCACGGGTCGTGCCGGGGTAGTCGGGTACTCCACCCTCCACCCGGTCCAGAGCCGACTGTGTGACAATCCGTCGGCGTTACCATTTTGTGTCCCCGGCCGGTACTGAATGGTGAAGTTGAAGGGTTGGAGTGCCAAGCTCCACCGCAACAGCCGGCCGTTTCTCCCCCGCCACCCGGTTGAGCCACACCAGGGGATTATGGTCAGTCAGTACAGTGAAAGACCGCCCATACACATATGGCTGAAACTTTCGTAGGGCCCAGACCAGGGCCAGACACTCCTTCTCCACCGCAGCATACCCCACCTCCCGTGGTAGGAGTTTTCTGCTAATGAAGGCCACTGGATGATCTCCCCCGTCGTCCCCCACTTGGCTCAGGACAGCTCCCAGTCCGAACATGGACGCGTCTGTATGAATAATAAACGTCGGTTATAATCGGGAGCTGCCAGTAGGGGAGCTTGGGTCAGGGCGGCCTTTAATTGCTGAAAGGCCTGCTCGCACTCCGGGACCACAGGACCTGTCGAGGTAGAGACTTCTTTGTCAGGTCCGTCAGGGGCTTGGCCAGATCACTATACCGGGGTACGAATTTTCTGTAATAGCCTGCTGTACCCAGAAAGGCGAGGACTTGGGTTTTAGTCACGGGGGTGGGCCAGTCTAAGATAGCCTCTATTTTAGCGGGCTCAGGTCGCTGTACCCCGCACCCTACCCGGTGACCCAGGTACTGCACCTCTGCCATCCCCACCTTACACTTCTCGGGTTTAAGGGTAAATTGGCGTCCCTGATGCGCCCCAGGACCGTCCCTACGTGAACCAAGTGCTCCTCCCAGTTCTGACTATAAATGGCGATGTCGTCCAGTTACGCGCACGCAAAATCCCTGGAGGCCATCGAGGAGGCGGTCTATTAATCGCTGGAATGTAGCGGGGGCGTTCTTCATCCCGAACGGCATGACTCTAAACTGATACAAGCCGAACGGGGTGATGAAGGCCGACTTCGGAGTCGCCTCCTCGGCAAGGGAATCTGCCAATACCCCCGGCACAGATCCACCGTGGTCAGAAAATGACCCCTGGCGATCTGGTCCAGCAACTCATCGACCCGGGGCATGGGGTAGGCGTCCGTCGTGGTGCAATCGTTCACCCGTCGGTAGTCTATGCAGAACCGTGTGGTCCCATCTTTTTTTTGTACCAGGACACGGGCGATGCCCATGGGCTGGCAGACGGCTCAATGACCCCCAGCTCCAACATCTCCCGTTTTTCGGTCCGCATGGTCTCCCGGACTGCCTCCGGAAGCCGGTACGCAGGCTGCCGAAGGGCCGTTGACCGGGTGTGTCCACGGAATGAACGGCCTGATCGGTGTAACCCCGGAGGGCCGAAAAACTTCTGAATAACCCTGAAGCAATTGCCGTATTTGTGCCTGCTTCTCGGACCCTAAACGCCTCCCCCAGTTGTACCTGATCCACACCAGAGGGTTGTTTGGCCACCCCCGGTAACTCTACCAGGGGAAATAGCTCCGTCTCTTCGACAGCCGGAGCGCAGATGGCATCCACTGTCTCCGGGCGCTCGTGGAAGGCTTTCAACATATTGACGTGGAACGTCCGTTGGATTCTGGTGTCGCGCAACTCGCCACCACATAGGTGGATCCCCCAGCCGGTTACCACCTTGTAGGGACCTTGCCAGGCCGCCTGCAGCTTGTTCTGCCGCTGTGGTTTAACACCAGAAAACCTTTTCTGTCCCACGCGGAACGAGCGGCTGCAAGCAGGCCCGGTCGTACCACGTCTTCTGTTGAGCCTGAGCGTTTCCACGTTTTCCCCGGACCAACCCCGCGAGTTCTGCAAGCGCTCCCGGAGCTTCAGGACATAACTCACGACAGGGACCCTATGACGGAATGGGATGTTGTTCCGCCTGCGGGTGTGCTCAATCTGCGTGACCCCGTCGCTTACCGCTGGCCCGACTACCGAGTGGCGCCCACTCGGCGTCTCGTGCGGCCTGGCGTGACCCTAGGGTAGGGTTAGCGGGCGGTGGAGGGGACCCCTGCCTGAAACCAGTCCGACCACTGAGCCCTACAGCACTCAGCGTCCCGAGCAACTGGTTCCTTGACCTGGCGGGTGTGGGACGCCTGCGGGAATCAGCCCTAGCGGCCGCGGAGGAAGATTCGGATCTTATGGGGAAACGTTTCGGTTCTTAGGTGGGAAACGTTTCCGATCCGGGGGCGGGTGTTCCTTCGGATCTTGAGCGGTGATGTTTCGAGTCGGGAAGGGATGGCGGGTCGGTTCGGAACTGGAGGGCTTCGGATCGGTAGGGAAGGGCGCTTCGGATCTGGCGGGACCAGGGGAAGTTCGGGTCTTACCGCGGCGGTCGATGCGCGGCTCCCGGCGGGGCCGTTCGGTTCGGATCGCTGTATTTCCCCGATCGAATTTCTTATGTAGCGCCGCTGCCCTGATGCTCGATGCAGGGTCAGCGCGCTCGATTCGGATCGGATGGGCACCGTATTCTGAGGCCGCGGGGGACACTCAGATCCGAAATACGGCGGAGAATCAAGCCACACCAGACACAGCTGAATGTACTGCAGGAACTGGGTTTATTGTTTACAGTACAGACTTTTATTACTTCTTATCATAATTAGAATACAATGGGACTCCTTGCCCGCCCTCCCAGGACCCATTGGCCCTTAGCCTTCAGGGAGTCGCCAATTCGGACCGGATGGTCCGAATCGGCCATTTTACGATTCGAACCGGATGGTTCGAATCGGCCATTTTCCGAATCGAAATTCCAACTGCGCCACAAGGATCGGAAAATGGCGGCGAGCAAGGCAAACACAGGGAAAATACATCACACCATAACCAACGGGGAACACTTTATTAACACCACACAATTGTCACCTCTAAATAAAATAACGAAAAACAAGGTGCGTGCCACCACACCCAAGTGTCCATGTCACCACTGTCACTGCACCGCCCCTGGCTGAGGGTGCTGGGCCATCCCGTGACACTCCTCCCCCTCCCCAAGGTCCGACGCACTCGTTGGACCTCACCGGGTCGTACCGAGGTAGTCGGGGCTCCCCAATCCCCTGGTTCCCGGGCCGACTGTCGCGATAACCCATCTGCGTTACCGTTCTGCGACCCGGGCCGATATTGGATGGAAAAGTTGAAGGGTTGGAGAGCCAGGCTCCACCGCAGCAGGCGGCCGTTCTCCCCCGCCACTCGGTTGAGCCATACCAAGGGGTTGTGGTCGGTCATCACGGTGAAGGACCGACCGTAGACGTAGGGTTGGAGCTTCCGTAGGGCCCAGACCAGGGCCAGGCACTCCTTTTCCACTGCAGCGTACCCCACCTCTCGTGGCAACAACTTCCGGCTAATAAACGCCACCGGATGGTCCCCCCCGTCGTCCCCCACTTGACTCAGGACAGCTCCCAGTCCGAACATGGACGCGTCTGTGTGGACAATAAAACGTTTATTATAGTTGGGAGCTGCCAGCAGGGGAGCTTGGGTCAGGGCGGCCTTCAATTGTCGAAAGGCCTGTTCGCACTCCGGGGACCACAGGACTTGGCGGGGCAGGGATTTCTTGGTCAAATCAGTCAGGGGTTTGGCCAGATCACTGTAGTGGGGTACAAATTTCCTGTAATACCCGCGGTACCCAGAAAGGCCAGGACCTGAGTCTTGGTCACAGGAGTGGGCCAGTCCAGGATAGCCTCTATCTTGGCGGGCTCCGGCCGCTGTATCCCGCACCCCACCCGGTGGCCCAGATACTGCACCTCGGCCATCCCCACCTTGCACTTCTCCGGCTTTAGGGTCAGGTTGGCGTCCCTAATCCGGCCCAGGACAGTCCCTACATGCTCCAGATGTTCCTCCCAGGTCTGGCTATAGATGGCTATGTCATCCAGGTACGCGCAAGCGAATCCCTGGAGGCCATCGAGGAGGCGATCGATTAACCGCTGGAAAGTAGCAGGGGCGTTCTTCATCCCGAACGGCATGACTCGAAACTGGTACAGGCCGAACGGGGGTGATGAAGGCCGACTTCGGGGTCGCCTCCTCGGCAAGGGGAATCTGCCAATACCCCTTGCACAGATCCACCGTGGTCAGAAAATGACCCCCGGAGATCTGGTCTAGCAACTCGTCGACTCGGGGCATCGGATAAGCGTCCGTAACAGTACAGTCGTTTACCCGCCGATAGTCGACGCAGAACCTGGTGGTACCGTCCTTTTGGGCACCAGGACCACGGGCGACGCCCATGGGCTGGCCGACGGCTCTATGACCCCCAGCTCCAACATCTCCCGGATCTCAGCCCGCATAGACTCGCGGACTGCTTCCGGGATCCGGTAGGCGGGCTGTCGGAGTGGCCTCTGGCCGGGGGTGTCCACCTGATGGACGGCCTGGTCCGTATATCCTGGAAGGGCCGAGAAAACCCCCGGATAGGCGAGAAGCAGCTGCCGCGCCTGCGCCTGTTTCTCGGGCCCTAGCTCCTCCCCCAACTGCACTTGCTCCACCCCGGAAGGCTGCTTAGCTACCCCCGGGAGTTCCTCCAAGGGAAACCTCGGCCGCCGGCGCGCATATGGCGTCCACCGACTCCGGCCGCTCATGGAAGGCCTTCAGCATATTGACGTGGAACGTCCGCTGGATTCTGGTGTCCGCGCAGCTTACAACCACATAGGTGGTATCCCCCAGCTGGGTTACCACCTTGTAGGGACCTTGCCAGGCCGCCTGCAGCTTGTTCTGCCGCTGTGGTTTCAACACCAGAACCTTCTGTCCCACACAGAACGAGCGGCTGCACGCAGCGCGATCGTACCACGCCTTCTGCTGAGCCTGGGCCGTCTCCATGTTCTCCTGCACGAACCCCTGGAGGTCCGCCAAGCGCTCCCGGAGCTTCAGAACATACTCCACCACGGGGACACCGTCCTCCTCCGGCGGCCCCTCCCACTGAGCCCTAACCAGATCCAGAGGACCGCGCACCCGGCGTCCATACAGCAGCTCAAACGGTGAGTACCCGGTGGATTCCTGCGGAACCTCCCGGTAGGCGAACAGCAAGTGGGGAAGATACTTCTCCCATCCCTGTTCTCATGCACGAAGGCCCGGATGAGCTGCTTCAGGGTCCCATTGAACCGCTCGCACAGCCCGTTGGTCTGGGGTGATACGGGGCGCTGTGCAGCGCCTTAACGCCACAGAGACGCCAGAGCTGTTGGGTGAGCTCAGCGGTAAACTGGGTACCCTGATCGGACAGGATTTCTCGGGGAAACCCCACCCTCGTGAACACCCTGAGGAGCGCGTCCGCTACCGTGTCCGCCTGGATGTTGGCCAAGGCCACAGCCTCGGGGTACCGGGTGGCATAATCCACCACGGTAAGAATATACCTCTTACCGGTGGCACTGGGCCGTGGCAACGGCCCTACGATGTCAACCGCCACCCGGCTAAAGGGCTCCTGGATGATGGGCATGGGGTGCAGGGGCGCCTTCGGATGGTCCCCAGCCTTCCCAGCCTTCTGACAGACTGGGCAGGTGCGGCAATAATCGCGGGTGTCGTTGCTAAGGCGAGCCAGTAGAACGCGCGCGCCAACCTGTGCCGGGTCTTCGACTGGCCTAAGTGACCCGAAAGGGGAATGTCGTGGGCCAAGCGCAGAAGCTCCTGCCTGGGTCCTTGCGGCACCACCAGCTGCTTCTGAGGATCTGCTTCTTCTTGGCCCCCTCCCTCACGGTGTAGCGGTACAGCAGCCCGTCCTCCCACTCCACCTTGTCTTTCCCCTGGCCGTCCAGGCCCTGACCAGCTCGGTCCCGGTAGCCCTGTAATGTGGGGTCGGTTTGCGTCTGGTGGCGCAGAGTCTCCGGGGTACACCACGGGGAAGGGAGGTCAAGCGAAGGGAAAAGCATCGAGTCCCGTCGGGGTCGGGAGGGGATAACGGACTGGGAGGGCGGGAAGGGCCTGGGGTTTTGGCCTGTCGGGGAGGTCGAGGGATCGGTAAGGTTGGGGGGTCGCGGAGGTCGAGGCGATTTGGGAGGTTTGGAAGGCTTGGGAGGTCGGGAGGGTGTTGGTGGGGGTCTCACCTGGGTCCCATTCGGAGTGCTCTGGTCGTGGCGTCGGCTCTGTTGCCTAGTGGTAACCGGGGTAGCTGCATCTGTGGAATAAGCGGACACTAACTGCCCCAGATCATTTCCCAGGAGCACCTCGGCCGGCAAGTGTCTCAGCAACCCCACCCGCACCTCTTTCTCCCCGTTCCCCCAGTCCAGGTACACCCGGGCTGTCTCCAGCCGGAGCACTTTCCTCCCGCCACCCGTACCGCTACGGTGCTCTGCATGCGGTCGCTTGGCGGGACCAAGTGGGGCCGGACGAGGGTGATGGTAGCCCCGGAGTCTCGCAGCCCCTCAGCGGGCCGCCCGTTTATCCACACCGCCTGGCGGTGGTGGTGTCGGCGGTTGTCATCCGCGGCGGCTTGCACTGGGTCGGCTTCGTGCAGCTGCTCCCACCATTCTTCCGGGGCCTCCGGCCACGGAGCTCCGGCGTCGCAACAATGGGCCGCCAGCGAGGGCCTGCCGGCCGCCGGGTCAATTCCGGGCGGTTGGGGCAATGTTGTTTATAGTGCCCCTCCTGGTTGCACCCGTAACAGCGGACATTAGCCATGTTGGTGGGCCGGCTGGGAGCCCGTGCTACAGGCGCCCGGACCACGGGTGGTGGAGGTGGTGGAAGTAGTGGGGCGGGTAGAATGGGACGGCTGGCCAGAGGCCGCTCCCCCCCCGTCAGCTTCCGGGTGTCCGTGTACTCGTCGGCCCAGGTGGCCGCTTGCTGCACCGTATAGGGCTTCCTGTCGCGCACCCACTCTCGGACAGCGGAGGGTGTGTGCTCGAAGAACTGCTCGAGCAGCAGCAGTTGGGTGATCTCGGCCACTGACTCCGCTTGGCTTCCCGAGAGCCAGGTGCGCAGGTCCCTCTGCAGCCGATGGGCCCACTCCACGTGAGTGGCGCCACTGGGCCGGCGAGAATTCCGGAACTTCATCCGGCTGGCTTCAGGGGTCACGGCATATCTACTCAGCAGCGCCTGCTTGACGTGCGAGTAGCTAGTGGCCTCGTCATCCGGCACCGTGCGATAGGCCTCGGCGGCCCGACCGGTCAGCTTGCTCGCCAGGATCCGGATCCAGTCGGCGCGGTGCACGTCATGCACCCGACACAGGCGCTCAAAGTCCTGGAGATAGCTTTCGATCTCTTCCTCAGCTTCCCGGAACTCCTTGAACGCCTGGAACGGCACTTTTCGGTCGGCATACCGGTCCGATGGCGAGCGGCTGCTCCGCCGGCTTCGCACTTCGGCCAGCCGCAGTTCGTGCACCCGCTCTCTCTCCCTCTCCTCTTCCTGACCGAGTTCCCGACCCAGTTTCCTCAGTTCTGCTCCGATGGAGCCGGACCCATCATGGAGATCCGCTCCCGCATCTTCCGGCAGAATTCGCTATCCTCGGCCTCAGCGGGGACGGCAGCCGGTACTGGGTCCGCGGGCAACTCCGCGAACGCCTCCGCCTGATCTATCCTCCTCAACTCCTCTATCAGGGTCTCCCGACTCTTGGAGCCCGGGACCCCGCCCCGATTCTCCAGCATCCCGCGCAGAACGTCCCGCTTATAGGCAGAATACTTGATCATGATGCGGGTCCCCCTGGGGTCTGCAGAGAGCGATCCCACCGCTGCCACCAGTATGACGGAATGGAGATGTTGTTCCGCCTGCGGGTGTGCTCAATCTGCGTGACCCCGTCGCTTACCGCTGGCCCGACTACCGAGTGGCGCCCACTCGGCGTCTCGTGCGGCCTGGCGTGACCCTAGGGTAGGGTTAGCGGGCGGTGGAGGGGACCCCTGCCTGAAACCAGTCCGACCACTGAGCCTACAGCACTCAGCGTCCCGAGCAACTGGTTCCTTGACCTGGCGGGTGTGGGACGCCTGCGGGAATCAGCCCTAGCGGCCGCGGAGGAAGATTCGGATCTTATGGGGAAACGTTTCGGTTCTTAGGTGGGAAACGTTTCCGATCCGGGGGCGGGTTTTCTTCGGATCTTGAGCGGTGATGTTTCGAGTCGGGAAGGGATGGCGGGTCGGTTCGGAACTGGAGGGCTTCGGATCGGTAGGGAAGGGCGCTTCGGATCTGGCGGGACCAGGGGGAAGTTCGGGTCTTACCGCGGCGGTCGTTGCGCGGCTCCCGGCGGGGCCGTTCGGTTCGGATCGCTGTATTTCCCCGATCGAATCTTCTTATGTAGCGCCGCTGCCCTGATGCTCGATGCAGGGTCAGCGCGCTCGATTCGGATCGGATGGGCACCGTATTCTGAGGCCGCGGGGACACTCAGATCCGAAATACGGCGGAGAATCAAGCCACACCAGACACAGCTGAATGCACTGCAGGAACTGGGTTTATTGTTTACAGTACAGACTTTTATTACTTCTTATCATAATTAGAATACAATGGGACTCCTTGCCCGCCCTCCCAGGACCCATTGGCCCTTAGCCTTCAGGGAGTCGCCAATTCGGACCGGATGGTCCGAATCGGCCATTTTACGATTCGAACCGGATGGTTCGAATCGGCCATTTTCCGAATCGAAATTCCAACTGCGCCACAATGATCGGAAAATGGCGGCGAGCAAGGCAAACACAGGGAAAATACATCACACCATAACCAACGGGGAACACTTTATTAACACCACACAATTGTCACCTCTAAATAAAATAACGAAAACAAGGTGCGTGCCACCACACCCAAGTGTCCATGTCCCACTGTCACTGCACCGCCCCTGGCTGAGGGTGCTGGGCCATCCCGTGACAGACCCCATCTCCTCCTGCTTCCCCTCCCACTGAGCCCTAACCAGATCCAGAGGCCCCCTCACCTGACGCCCGATTATAACAGTTCAAAAGGAGAGTAACGTGGACTCCTGCGGTACCTCCCGGAGGCGAAACAGCAGGTCTGTGGTAAGTTTATTGCTCCCAATCTTCTCTCGTGAGCGAAGGCCCGAATGAGTTGCTTCAAGGTCCCATTGAACCGCTCGCACAGTCCGTTTGTCTGAGGGTGATATGGGGCGCTGTGTAACGCCTGACCCCACACAGACGCCAGAGCTGCTGGGTAAGCTCAGCGGTAAACTGAGTCCCTTGGTCGGATAAGATTCCCGGGGAAATCCCACTCTCGTAAACACACGCAGCAGAGCGTCTGCTACTGTGTCCGCCTGGATGTTGGCAAAAGCCACGGCCTCAGGGTACCGGGTAGCATAATCTACAATAGTAAGTATATACCTCTTCCCGGTAGCACTGGGCCGGGGCAATGGCCCAATAAGGTCGACCGCCACCCGACTAAAAGGCTCCTGGATGATGGGCATGGGGTGTAGAGGTGCTTTCGGGTGATCCCGGCCTTTCCCGCCTTCTGGCAGATGGGGCAGGTACGGCAAAACTCGCGGGTGTCCTCGCTAAGGCGAGGCCAAAAGAAGGCGCGCACTAACCGGTGACGGGTCTTCTTCTGCCCTAGATGACCTGCCAACGGAATGTCATGAGCCAAGCGCAGGAGTTCCTGTCTAGGGCCCTGGGGTACCACCATCTGCTTCTGGGGGACCTGTGTCTTCCTGGACCCCTCTCTCTCTGTGTACCTATATAACAGCCCATCCTCCCACTCTATCCGGTCACTTCGTTTCTCATCAAGTCCCTGGCCGGCCCGGTCACGGTAGCCCTGCAACGTGGGGTCCGTCTGAGTCTGATGGCGAAGCGTCTCTGGGGAGCTCCAGGGGCAGGGGTTGTCAGGAATTATGGGGAGAGTCGGTATAGGTCGGGGCGTAGGGATCGGGCGGGGTATTGGGAAAGGTCTCACCTGGGTCCCTCTCGGAGTGCTGCTGCTGTGTCGTTGGCTCTGTAGTCTAGTGGTGACTGGCGTGGCCGCCTCCATGGAGTATGCAGAGATCAGCCGTCCCAGATCATTACCGAGGAGCACCTCGGCCGGCAGTTGGTTCAATAACCCCACTCTCACTACTTTCCCCCCGGATCCCCAGTCCAGGTGAACCCGGGCCGTCTCCAGCCGTAGAACCTTACCACCAGCCACTCGTACTGCAACGGTATTCCGCAAGCGGTCGTTCTGCTGGACTAAGTGGGGTCGAACCAAAGTGATCGTAGCCCCAGAGTCTCGAAGTCCTTCAGCAGCTCTCCCATTGACCCACACCGCCTGGCGATGGTGATGGCGATTATCGGCAGCGGCGGCTTGCACCGGGTCCGCCTCATGTAGTCGCTCCCATTCTTCCGGAGCCTCCGGCCAGGGTAGATCGACGTCGTAGCAATGGGTAGACTGTGATGGTCTAGGAGAAGATCGTGCCAGGTCCGGTCGGTTGGGGCAATTCTGCTTATAATGTCCGTCTTGGTTACATCCATAACAACGTATGTTGGCCAGGTTGTTGGGTCGACTGGGGGGTCGGGCAGCCAGCGGCCGGACTGCCGGCACTGGGGGTGGCGGGGCAGGTATCACAGGGCGGAGGGGCAACGGCCGCTCCCCCCCGTGACCTTCCGCGTATCAGCATATTCATCGGCCCAAACAGCTGCTTGTTGTACAGTTTGGGGCTTCTTGTCCCGCACCCACTCCCGAATGGCGGCGGGAGTATGCTCGAAGAACTGCTCAAGCAGTAGCAGTTGTGTAATCTCGGGTACTGTCTCTGCTTTGCTCCCCAGGAACCACGTGCGCAAATCCCGCTGTAATCGGTGAGCCCACTCCACATGGGTAGCGCCGATGGGTCGGCGAGAGTTTCTGAACTTAGCCCGGCTGGGCTTCTGGGTCACGGTGAACCGGCTCAGCACCGCCTGTTTCACGTGCCCGTAGTTGGTGGCCTCCTCGTCTGGTACCGTGCGGTAGGCCTCTGCGGCCCGCCCGGTCAGCTTGCACGCCAGGATTCTTACCCAGTCGGTGGGTGGACCTCATGTACTTGACACAACCGTTCAAAGTCCTGGAGATAGCTCTCTATTTCCTCGTCGGCTTCACGGAAGTCCTTTAAACGCCTGAAAGGGCACCTTTCTCCCCGGATCGCTCCACCCGAGGGTTTCGGTCTCGCTGGCTCCGCACTTCCGCCAACCGGAGCTCGTGCTCGCGTTCCTTTCTCCGCTCTTCCTCCTGGCAGATCTCCCGAACCAGGTGTTGCATCACTGCCTCTGTCGGGGCTGCTCCGTATAAGGCAGCCCGTTCTCGTACTTTCCGCTGTAGCTCGCTTTCGTCGGCTCCGGCCGCGACGGTTACAGGTGGGTGTCGGCGGGTATCGCTGTGCTCGCCGCACCTTGATCCAACCGTTGTAGCTCCTCTATCAGAATGTCCCGACTCTTGGAACCCGGAGTACCACCACGGTTCTCCAGCATGTTCCGCAAAGTGTCCCGTTTGTAGTCAGCATATACTGTCATGATGGGTTCTTCGGGGGGGGGGGGTTGGTGGTATTAGTTGCAGAGAGCTATCCCACCGCTGCCACCAGTGTGACGGAAGGTGATGTCGTCCGTCTGCGGGTGTGCTCAGATCTGCGTTACTTTCCCCCCCTCTCTCTCTGTACTGTACCACCGGCCCGACTACCAAAAGTCGCGGCCCTCGGCGTCTCGAGCAGCCAGGTAGGACCTTAGGACAGGGACGGCAGTTTTAGCGGGGAACCCCGGTGCGAGCCCAGCCCGACCACTGAGTGACGGCACTCAGCGTCCCGAGCAGCTGGTCACTGACCTGTCCGGGAGTCTGTTTCGTCCGAGGATCGGAACGGATTCTCTTTCCGCAATTAGTCGGATCTTCCAGCAGTAGACATAGAGCATAGTTGGTGGTTCAGTAGACTTCGTATCGCCCAGCGGCCGATGCGCACGCCCGCTGCACAGCACTGAATCTCCGGATCTCCCGGGGGCTAGAAGAGGGGCTACTCGACCAGTGAGGAATATTAAGATCGCGCGACAGTCGATGCGTCTGGCACGACTCTGCACTCTTTCGGGGCTGCGCTGCGGTCTGAATATCGCGGCGGACTTCAGATGCGTTTGGTAATCAGAGACACGAGACGTAGCTGCATGAACTCAACCAGAACAACACGTTTATTACAACACACCAGTATATATATCTTCCCCCACGAGCTCAACATCTGGGAAACCCCCTGCCCGCCCACACAGATCTCATTGGCCAACACGATTCGGGGCGTTGCCGATTCAGGACCGGATGGTCCGAATCGGCCATTTTCCCTCCTGATCTACCCGCTCAGAACACGAGGCGGTAGAAAATGGCGGTAACCACGGCAGACCGAGACGACCGGCATACATTTACACCATATATATATACTTTTATTTACAGGAACCACTTTCTGAAACCTTCAGGACTCGCAGGATAGTTGGTGCAACGGCACCCACTCAAACGTTTATAGAGAACACCTGTCTTAAAAAGTAGTCTCTGGCTGAGGGTGCTGATCCAGTCCATCACACCCTCTATGTCTTATAGAGGAGCGACGCGGCCGTGTGATGAGCGGAATAGTTTTATAAAGCGGAAATGTTTTACATGTTTCCACAATTCATACGACCTCTTCTCTCCATGTCTTCCAGCCAAGAGAAGATCTCCAGTCACGCCCACCCTTTATAGACCCAGAAACTGTGCAGGATCTTACCGGGCCACGTGACAATCCCATGTCTCCTTGTACATAATACCACCCTGTCCATTTCGAGGGCACTCTAGCAGTTTTGGCCCATTAATTCAGGTCCCATGGACTTTCCTTCTCCAGAAAACTGCCCATAGCTGTGGGCAACAGGTGGACCTTGTGTCGTTGCCCTCAGGTGGTGAGATGTTTGTTATTAAAGTGAAGTCATCTTCGTGCCATCAGTGCGTCCACACGGCTTTACTGCTTCTCCCTTCTTCCATGTCTTTGCCTCGTGTCACCTCCAGCCATCGCTCACGGAATGGAAAGCGAGGGGTCTCCTCCTCCTCTGAATTATTGTGAGGGACCCTGTTCTTTTTCTAAGCTCCGCCACCTCTTCATTCAGGGACCTCCCAGGGAGCCATCACTCTCACACCTAGACACTGATACGCATGGGAAGGCGCCACAGAAGGGGTGTCCCTGAGTACATAAGGGTGAGGGGCCCAGAGGACAGAGGGGACAGCCGGCCAATCACATCTCACTCTGCCTATAAAAACAGGGGCCAACAAATCGGATTACAGAAACCAGTCAGAGACTTGGACGAGTACACGGATACACAGCAAGATGCCAAGAAACAAATACATTCCACACACACACACTCCTCCATTCATACACAGTGACATTCCACACACATACACTCCTCCATTCATACACAGTGACTCTCCACACACATACACTCCTCCATTCATACACAGTGACATTCCACACACATACACTCCTCCAGTCATACACAGTGACACTCCACACACATACACTCCTCCATTCATACACATTGACATTCCACACACACACACTCCTCCATTCATACACAGTGACATTCCACACACACACACTCCTCCATTCATACACAGTGACATTCCACACCCATACACTCCTCCATTCAGACACAGTGACATTCCACACACATACACTCCTCCATTCATACACAGTGACATTCCACACACATACACTCCTCCATTCATACACAGTGACATTCCACACACATACACTCCTCCATTCAGACACAGTGACATTCCACACACATACACTCCTCCATTCATACACAGTGACATTCCACACACATACACTCCTCCATTCATACACAGTGACATTCCACACACATACACTCCTCCATTCATACACAGTGACATTCCACACACATACACTCCTCCATTCAGACACAGTGACTCTCCACACCCATACACTCCTCCATTCATACACAGTGACATTCCACACCCATACACTCCTCCATTCATACACAGTGACACTCCACTATTCATACACAGAGACATTCCACACACATACACTCCTCCATTCATACACATTGACACTCCACACCCATACACAGTGACACTCCACACCCATACACTCCTCCCTTCATACACACAGTGACACTCCACACACATACACTCCTCCATTCATACACAGTGACACTCCACTATTCATACACAGAGACATTCCACACACATACACTCCTCCATTCATACACATTGACACTCCACACCCATACACAGTGACACTCCACACCCATACACTCCTCCATTCATACACAGTGACACTCCACACACATAACTCCTCCATTCATACACAGTGACATTCCACACACATACACTCCTCCATTCATACACAGTGACACTCCACACCCATACCCAGTGACACTCCACACACATACACTCCACTATTCATACACAGTGACACTCCACACACTCCTCCATTCATACACAGTGACATTCCACACACATACACTCCTCCATTCATACACAGTGACACTCCACACACACACTCCTCCATTCATACACAGTGACACTCCACACACATACGCTCCTCCATTCATACACAGTGACATTCCACGAACATACACTCCTCTATTCATACACACAGTGACACTCCACACCCATACCCAGTGACACTCCACACACATACACTCCACTATTCATACACAGTGACACTCCACACACTCCTCCATTCATACACAGTGACATTCCACACACATACACTCCTCTATTCATACAGTGACACTCCACACACATACACTCCTCCATTCATACACAGTGACACTCCACACACACACTCCTCCATTCATACACAGTGACACTCCACACACATACGCTCCTCCATTCATACACAGTGACATTCCACACACATAACTCCTCCATTCATACACAGTGACACTCCACTATTCATACACAGAGACATTCCACACACACTCCTCCATTCATACACAGTGACACTCTACACACATACACTCCTGTATTCATACACAGTAACACTAAACACACATACACTCCTCCATTCATACACAGTGACACTCCACACACACACACTCCTCCATTCATACAGTGACATTCCACACACATACACTCCTCCATTCATACACATTAACACTCCACACACATAACTCCTCCATTCATACACAGTGACATTCCACACACATACACTCCTCTATTCATACACAGTGACACTCCACACCCATACACAGTGACACTCCACACCCATACACTCCTCCATTCATACACAGTGACACTCCACTATTCATACACAGAGACATTCCACACACATACACTCCTCCATTCATACACAGTGACACTCCACACCCATACACAGTGACACTCCACACCCATACACTCCTCCATTCATACACAGTGACACTCCACACACATACACTCCACTATTCATACACAGTGACACTCCACACACATACACTCCACTATTCATACACAGTGACACTCCACACACTCCTCCATTCATACACAGTGACATTCCACACACATACACTCCTCTATTCATACAGTGACACTCCACACACATACACTCCTCTATTCATACAGTGACACTCCACACACATACACTCCTCCATTCATACACAGTGACACTCCACACACATACACTCCTCTATTCATACAGTGACATTACACACACATACACTCCTCTATTCATACACAGTGACATTACACACACATACACTCCTCCAGTCATACACAGTGACATTACACACACATACACTCCTCTATTCATACAGTGACAATCCACACACATACACTCCTCTATTCATACAGTGACACCACACAATACACTCCTCCATTCATACACAGTGACACTCCACACACATACACTCCTCTATTCATACAGTGACATTACACACACATACACTCCTCTATTCATACACAGTGACATTACACACACATACACTCCTCTATTCATACACAGTGACAATCCACACACATACACTCCTCTATTCATACAGTGACACTCCACACACATACACTCCTCCATTCATACACAGTGACAATCCACACACATACACTCCTCTATTCATACAGTGACACTCCACACACATACACTCCTCCATTCATACACAGTGACACTCCACACACATACACTCCTCTATTCATACAGTGACATTACACACACATACACTCCTCTATTCATACAGTGACAATCCACACACATACACTCCTCTATTCATACAGTGACATTACACACACATACACTCCTCTATTCATACAGTGACAATCCACACACATACACTCCTCCAGTCATACACAGTGACATTACACACACATACACTCCTCTATTCATACAGTGACAATCCACACACATACACTCCTCCATTCATACACAGTGACATTCCACACACATAGACTCCTCCATTCATACACAGTGACACTCCACACACACACTCCGCCATTCATACACAGTGACACTCCACACACATACGCTCCTCCATTCATACACAGTGACATTCCACGCACATACACTCCTCTATTCATACACACAGTGACACTCCACACCGATATACTCCTCCATTCATACACAGTGACATTCCAAACACATAACTCCTCCATTCATACACAGTGACATTCCACACACATAACTCCTCCATTCATACACAGAGACATTCCACACACACACACTCCTCCATTCATACACAGTGACACTCCACACCCATACACAGTGACACTCCACACCCATACACTCCTCCATTCATACACAGTGACGCTCCACACACATTGTCACGGAATGGCTCAGCACCCTCAGCCAGGGGCGGTGCAGTGACAGTAAAATGGCCATGGACAATTAGGTGCGGTGGCACGCACGGAGTGTTAAAGTATGTTTATTTAGATGTGGTTATGTGTGGTGTAATAAAGTGTCCCCGTTGGTGTTGTGAAATGTATTTCCCCTTTGTCTGCCTTGCCCGCCGCCATTTTCCGATTGCCTCGTGGCCGTTATCAGATTCTTCGAATCGTAAAATGGCCGATTCGGACCATCCGGTCCGAATCGGCGACTCCCCGAACTGTAATGGCCAATGGGTCCTGGGAGGGCGGGCAGGGATTCCCATTGTATTGTAATTTGTGTGAAGTTGATAAATGCCTGAGCTGTGAATAATAAAGCCAGATTTACCAGTGCATCCAGCCTCGTCTGATGTCTTTATTTCTCCGCCGTACTTCATCATCTGAGTATTCCCCGCGGTCTCAGGGTACGGTGTCCAAGACGATCCGAACCGAACCGAGCGCTCTGTGCCTGCATCTCGCATCAGGACAGAGGCGCAGCGTATGGTGTTCGGTTCTCAGACTTTTAGCGATCGAGATCCGATCCGAAGGGCGCGGCCGTGTACCGCGCTTCGGTATTGCGAGGGACTGCGGTAAGATCCGAATACTCTGCCGATCCCGCAAGTTCCGAAGCTACATCCATCCCCGATCCGAAAGTCCACCGCGTTCCGAACCGAATAGTTGCCGGAAGAGATCCGATCCCCGTAATCGGCCGGCCGCCCGCAGACGTACCCCACCACCCACAAGGTCAGTGCACCAGCTGCTCGGGACGCTGAGTACCGTAGGGCTCAGTGATCGGGCTGGTTCTAGGCAGGGGTCCCCTCCACCGCCCGCTAACCCTTCCCCAGGGTCACGCCAGGCCGCACGAGACGCCGAGTGCCGTGCCACTCGGTAGTCGGGCCAGCGGTAAGCGCCGGGGCACGCAGATAGAGCACACCCGCAGGCGGAACAACATCCCATTCCGTCATACTGGTGGCAGCGGTGGGATAAGCTCTCTGCAGGTCCTAGGGGGACCCTCATCATGACGGCGGTACAGTGCCTACAAACGGGACGTCCTGCGTGGCATGCTGGAGAACCGGGGAGGCGCCCCGGCTCCAAGAGCCGGGAGACCATGATGGAGGAGTTGAGGAGGATGGACCAAGAGGCGGCGTTCGCAGCGTTGCCTGCGGATATAGCGCCGGCAACCGTACCCGCCGAGCCCGAAGACAGCGACTTTTGCCGGAAGATGCGAGAGCGGATCTCCATGATGGGTCCGGCCCCATCGGAGGCTGAGATGAGGAGTCTGGTCCGAGAACTCGCCAGGAAGAGGAGCGTGAGAGGGAGCGAGCGCACGAGCTACGGCTGGCTGAAGTGCGAAGCCGACGGAGTAGCCGTTCCCCTTCGGACCGTTACACACGGGCGCAAAGTGCCGTTTCAGGCGTTCAAGGAGTTCCGAGAAGCAGAGGAGGAGATAGAGAGTTACCTCCAGGACTTCGAGCGCCTGTGCCGAGTGCATGAAGTGCACCGTGCCGACTGGGTAAGGATCTTGGCGTGTAAGCTGACCGGTCGGGCCGCCGAGGCTTATCGCACGGTGCCGGACGAAGAGGCCACCAGTTACTCGCACGTCAAGCAGGCGCTGCTGAGCAGATTCGCTGTGACCCCTGAAGCCAGCCGGGTGAAGTTCCGGAATTCCCGCCGGCCCAATGGCTCCACTCACGTGGAGTGGGCCCATCGGTTGCAGCGGGACTTGCGCACCTGGCTCTCGGAAGCCAAGCGGAGACGGTAACAGAGATTACCCAACTGCTGCTGCTCGAGCAGTTTTTCGAGCACACACCCTCCGCTATCCGGGAGTGGGTGCGCGACAAGAAGCCCCAGACAGTGCAACAAGCGGCCACCTGGGCCGACGAGTACACGGACACTCGGAAGATGTCGGGGGGGGCGGTCCCTGCCCGTCCGCCAGCTCTACCCGCTCCACCACCTCCACCACCCCCACCACCGGCGGTCCGGACGCCGGTAGCACGGCCCACCAGCCGGCCCACCAACATGGCTAATGTCCGGTGCTACGGGTGCAACCAGGAGGGGCACTACAAGCAGTATTGCCCCAACCGACCGGAGTTGACCCGGCCGGCCGCCAGGCCATCGCCGACGGTCCATTGCTGCGACGCCGAAGCTCCGTGGCCGGAGGCCCCGGAGGAATGGGAGCAGCTACATGAGGCCGACCCCGTGCAAGCCGCCGCGGACGACAACCGTCGTCATCACCGTCAGGCGTGTGGATAAACGGGCGGCCCGCTGAGGGGCTGCGGGACTCCGGGGCTACCATCACCCTGGTCCGGCCTCACTTGATTCCGCCGAGCGACCGTCTGCGAAGCACTGTTGCAGTACGGGTGGCGGGGGGAAAGGTGCTCCGGCTCGAGACGGCCCGGGTTCACATGGACTGGGGGAACGGGGAGAGGGAGGTGAGGGTGGGGTTGTTGAGGCAACTGCCGGCCGAGGTGCTCCTGGGTAACGACCTGGGGCGGCTCGTTTCCGCTTACTCCACAGATGCAGCTACCCTGGTAACCACTAGGCAACAGAGCCAACGCCACGACAGGGGCACTCCGAACGGGACCCAGGTGAGATCTCGACCAAAACCATCCCGACCTCCCAAACCTCCCAAACCTCCCCGACCTCCCAAACCTCCCCGACCTCCTAAACCGCCCCAACCGCCCGGACCTTCCAGACCGCCATCACCTCCCATATCCCGACGGGACCCGACCCTTCCCTTCCCACCTGACCTCCCGTCCCCGTGGAGTACCCCGGAGACGCTTCGCCACCAGACCCAGACCGACCCCACACTACAGGGCTACCGGGACCGAGCCGGTCAGGGCCTGGACGACCAGAGAAAGGACAAGGTAGAGTGGGAGGATGGGCTGCTTTACCGGTACACCGTGAGGGAGGGGGCCAAGAAGAAGCAGGTCCCGCAGAAGCAGTTGGTGGTGCCTCAGGGCCCTAGGCAGGAGCTTCTGCGCTTGGCCCATGACATCCCCCTTGCAGGTCACTTAGGCCAGACGAAAACCCGGCACAGGTTGGCGCGCGCGTTTTTCTGGCCCCGCCTTAGCGAAGATACCCGCGACTATTGCCGCACCTGCCCAGTTTGCCAAAAAACTGGGAAGGCCGGGGATCACCCGAAAGCACCCTTGCGGCCCATGCCCATCATTCAGGAGCCCTTTAGCCGGGTGGCGGTCGACATCATTGGGCCGTTGCCGCGGCCCAGTGCCACCGTAAAAGGTACATCCTTACCGTAGTGGATTATGCCACCCGGTACCCCGAGGCTGTGGCCTTGGCCAACATCCAGGCGGACACCGTAGCGGACGCGCTCCTCCGGGTGTTCACGAGGGTGGGGTTTCCCCGAGAAATCCTATCCGATCAGGGTACCCAGTTCACCGCTGAGCTCACCCAACAGCTCTGGCGTCTCTGCGGTGTGAGGGCGCTGCACAGCGCCCCGTATCACCCTCAGACCAATGGGCTGTGCGAGCGGTTTAATGGGACCCTGAAGCAGCTCATTCGGGCCTTTGTGCACGAGAGCAGGGATTGGGAGAAGTATCTTCCCCACCTGCTGTTCGCCTACCGGGAGGTTCCTCAGGAATCCACCGGTTACTCCCCCTTTGAGCTGCTGTATGGGCGCCAGGTGCGAGGACCCCTGGATCTGGTTAGGGCTCAGTGGGAGGGGGCACAGGAGGAGGATGGGGTCCTGTGTTGGATTACGTCTTGAAGCTCCGGGAGCGCTTGGCGGAACTCGCGGGGTTCGTGCAGGAGAACATGGAGACGGCCCAGGCTCAGCAGAAGGCGCGTGGTACGATCGCGCTGCGTGCAGTCGCTCGTTCTGCGTGGGGCAGAAGGTTCTGGTGTTGAAACCACAGCGGCAGAACAAGCTGCAGGCGGCCTGGCAAGGTCCCTACAAGGTGGTAACCCAGCTGGGGGATACCACCTATGTGGTTGTCAGCTGCGCAGACACCAGAATCCAGCGGACGTTCCACGTCAATATGCTGAAGGCCTTCCATGAGCGGCCGGAGACGGTGGACGCCATATGCGCGCCGGCTGCCGAGGAGACGGAACCATTTCCGTTGGAAGAACTTCCGGGGGTAGCCAGGCAGCCTTCCGGGTGGATCAGGTGCAGCTGGGGGAGGAGTTAGGACCCGAGAAACAGGCGCAGGCGCGGCAGCTGCTTCTCGCCTACCCGGGGGTTTTCTCGGCTCTCCCGGGATACACGGACCAGGCCATCCATCAGGTGCACACGCCCGGTCAGAGACCCCTTCGGCAACCTGCATACCGGCTCCCGGAAGCGGTCCGCGAGTCCATGCGGGCCGAGATCCGGGAGATGCTGGAGCTGGGGGTCATTGAACCGTCGGCCAGTCCATGGGCGTCGCCCGTGGTCCTGGTGCCCAAGAAAGACGGTACCACCAGGTTCTGCGTCGACTATCGGCGGATAAACGATTGTACCATTACGGACGCTCCGATGCCCCGAGTCGACGAGTTGCTAGACCGGATCTCCGTGGGTCATTTTCTGACCACGGTCGATCTGTGCAAGGGGTATTGGCAGATTCCCCTTGCCGAGGAGGCGACCCCGAAGTCGGCCTTCATCACCCCGTTCGGCTTGTACCAGTTTCGAGTCATGCCGTTCGGGATGAAGAACGCCCCTGCTACCTTCCAGCGGTTAATCGATCGCCTCCTCAATGGCCTCCAGGGATTCGCTTGCGCATACCTGGATGACATAGCCATCTACAGCCAGACCTGGGAGGTACATCTGGACCATGTAGGGACTGTCCTGGGCCGGATTAGGGACGCCAACCTGACCCTGAAGCCGGAGAAATGTAAAGTGGGGATGGCCGAAGTGCAGTATCTGGGCCACCGGGTGGGGTGCGGGATACAACGGCCAGAGCCCGCTAAGATAGAGGCTATTCTGGATTGGCCCACCCCTGTGACCAAGACCCAGGTCCTCGCCTTCCTGGGTACCGCGGGGTACTACAGAAAATTTGTACCCCATTACAGTGACCTGGCCAAACCCCTGACTGATCTGACAAAGAAATCCCTGCCCCGCCAAGTCCTGTGGTCCCCGGAGTGCGAACAGGCCTTTCGGCAATTGAAGGCCGCCCTGACCCAAGCTCCCCTGCTAGCAGCTCCCAACTATAATAAACGTTTTGTTGTTCACACAGACGCGTCCATGTTCGGACTGGGAGCTGTCCTAAGTCAAGTGGGGGACGACGGGGGGGATCATCCGGTGGCGTTCATCAGCCGGAAGCTGTTGCCACGAGAGGTGGGGTATGCTGCGGTGGAGAAGGAGTGCCTGGCCTTGGTCTGGGCCTACGGAAGCTCCAACCTTATGTCTACGGTCGGTCTTTCACCGTGATGACCGACCATAACCCCTTGGTATGGCTCAACCGGGTGGCGGGGGAGAACGGCCGCCTGTTGCGGTGGAGCCTGGCTCTCCAACCCTTCAATTTTACAATCCAATATCGGCCCGGGTCGCAGAACGGTAACGCAGATGGGTTATCGCGGCAGTCGGCCCGGAACCAGGGGATTGGGAGCCCCGACTACCTCGGTACGACCCGTTGGGGTCCAACCGAGTGCGTCGGACCTTGGGGAGGGGGAGGAGTGTCACGAATGGCTCAGCACCCTCAGCCAGGGGCGGTGCAGTGACAGTAAAATGGCCATGGACAATTAGGTGCGGTGGCACGCACGGAGTGTTAAGTATGTTTATTTAGATTGGTTATGTGTGGTGTAATAAAGTGTCCCCGTTGGTGTTGTGAAATGTATTCCCTTTGTCTGCCTTGCCCGCCGCTTTTCCGATTGCCTCGTGGCCGTTATCAGATTCCTCGAATCGGAAATGGCCGATTCGGACCATCCGGTCCGAATCGGCGACTCCCCGAACTGTAATGGCCAATGGGTCCTGGAGGGCGGGCAGGGATTCCCATTGTATTGTAATTTGTGTGAAGTTGATAAATGCCTGAGCTGTGAATGAAAAACCCAGATTTACCAGTGCATCCAGCCTCGTCTGATGTCTTTATTTCTCCGCCGTACTTCATCGTCTGAGTATCCCCCGCGGTCTCAGGGTACGGTGTCCAAGACGATCCGAACCGAACCGAGCGCTCTGTGCCTGCATCTCGCATCAGGACAGAGGCGCAGCGTATGGTGTTCGGTTCTCAGACTTTTAGCGATCGAGATCCGATCCGAAGGGCGCGGCCGTGTACCGCGCTTCGGTATTGCGAGGGACTGCGGTAAGATCCGAATACTCTGCCGATCCCGCAAGTTCCGAAGCTACATCCATCCCCGATCCGAAGTCCACCGCGTTCCGAACCGAATAGTTGCCGGAAGAGATCCGATCCCCATATCGGTCCGGCCGCCCGCAGACGTACCCCCACCACCCACAAGTCAGTGCACCAGCTGCTCGGGACGCTGAGTACCGTAGGCTCAGTGATCGGGCTGGTTCTAGGCAGGGGTCCCCTCCACCGCCCGCTAACCCTTCCCCAGGGTCACGCCAGGCCGCACGAGACGCCGAGTGCCGTGCCACTCGGTAGTCGGGCCAGCGGTAAGCGCC
>RXON01001125.1:0-29339 GCA_009667805.1 Leptobrachium leishanense | reverse complement strand
TTAAAAATAAAGTGGAGCTCTACATTACATTACTATGGGGGTTATCACTAACCACCATAGTTTGCCATTGTAGCAACAACAATAAACCTCTGCTTCCCAAAGAAAAATTCAAACATCGACAGTATAATGATACTGATTCCTCTTAAACAAGAGAATGCTTCCCATTTATTAGAATTAAAATATAATCTTTATTAAATACGGTTTAAAAAAAAATTAACCCTTTGTGAAATAAAAAAATTGTTGTCCAAAGTTGACAACCAGGCGGCGATATAATAGTTAATGCAGCTTCGTACAGGTGGTGTCAATCGATTGTATGCAGCCAATGGTGATAAGAGTAAAAGGTGCGTCCACCGATTACTACAGAATATACAAGTGGCATATATATATAATGCACGCTAAAGAAATAATTGCAGCACATAAATTACCATTAATATCCATAGGCAAAACACTGCATCATTCATATAATATTATTTGCAGGATAATTAAATATTTTTTATACCTCAATGGATACAGGTATTCAGTATTAAGCTTCATTAATAATTCTCTTACTTCTGCTGTTTGAAGTTCCTTTTTGGGAAACATGGAAGTTTAATATTGTTGCAACAATGGCAAGTTACGGTAGTTTGTGAATTAACCTCTAGGTGTTTCATATATATGGAAATTTTTGATACACTGAAACACCAGGCACATTACTGTGTTTTTTTGCCGTGGTGCTCTGTGATACTCTCATACACTGCACATTACAGAGAGTTTTTTGCTGTGGAGCTCTGTGATACGCTCATACACATCGCACATTACTGTGAGTTTTATTGCTGTATACCTCTGTGATACAGTAATGTGCCATGTGTATGAGCCTGAGTTTTATTGCTGTGAGTAATGGTCGCTGTGTATAAATGAATCACATTACTGGGAATTTTATTTGGAAAATGGAGGATGAACTATTCGGACACAGGTAGGGGCAAATAAACAGGCAGTTTGTTATAAGTAGATGTTCGTTTCGAATCCAAATTTGGATGAAAATCACCATTTTCGTATTCTGAAGCATTTCCGAAATATGAAAAATCAGCTGTCCAAATTAACAAATCGGCCAAAAATACAAATCGTAGTAGCATGTCTAGAGCACCGAAACAAAATTTCGGAACGAAAAATGATCCAAAAATTATCAGAAACGAGAAAAAAAAAATCGTAACGAAAAGGACCCAAAACTAAAAAAAAAAAAAGCTGGAATGAGATGATCCGAAACGGGAAAAAAAAAAACTGAACGAAAATTACCCAGAACAAAAAAAAAATGGAATGAAATGATTTGAAACTAATAAAAATAGGGATTTTTTTTTTTTCCATTGAAACCTGTAAGATTCGTCTGATTCAACCTGTTGAACGAACCACTGAAAATCAGGGTTAGAAATTTGGGTTAGAAGTTCTAACCCTAGCTTCTAACCCTGATTTTCGGTGGTTCGTTCAACAGGTTTAATCAGGCGAATCCTATAGGTTGCAGTATAAAAAAAAATCCCTGTGCTTTTCATTTTCAGCAAAAACTATTTATTTTTTAGGATTCATTGGGGATTTTTCAGAATATAAATACCAGCCGTACAAAATAAAATACGGCCGGTACTACAATAAAAATACCAGCCGTGCAAAATAATCCTATAGGTTTTCCCCGTTTTAATTAAATATTTATTCAACCATTTATTCTTTTCACTTGCATCTAAGGCTAGGGTCAGAGTGGGGCAGTCGGAACGCGCGTGCAGGCGCACTAAATCACGGCGGCAGTAGCAGCACATAACGGCCAATGACGGCCAATATACGCAGTACGTGCGTACGAAAGTGCGCCGACACCACGCAACCAGCAAATGAACGCATTTTTATCAGAACGTTAAACCGCTGGTACTGACGTACAAAGTGCGCTGCGGCCGCATAGCAGCGTGTGTGCGTGATTAGGAGACGTCAGACGCTGCTAGTGTGCGGCCAACATAACGTTCAAACAGCCGGATTTCCCTAGACTTCTTTTTACCCCACCGTCATGAAATACGTCCAGAATTGCGCATCGTCTGACCACTTAAGCGTATTCCGTGAAAAAATGCGTGCGCACGCATCGACGTACATTTTGACGGTGCTGCAGAAAATGCGCTCATCTGTCCCTAGCCAAAAAGTCTCTTTATTTTTAGGCATTTTTTAGGTTAAATTTTATGTTTCCTAATTTATTTTAAAGCAATGAGGCTTTTTTCTTTTCTGAATGCAGCTGTATCATTTTCTTTAAGCCCGGCTGCGTTCAGCAATGAATACTATGTTTTAGCAGCATAGACAGCTCTGGAGCCCCGCGGGGCTGCTGTCCTTGGTTCTGAAACAGCACCATGGATAGCACCGGAGCCCGGCGGAGTCACTACAGATATAGGATTTATCAAGAATTTTCATTAAAATCCACATATGTAAATATATCACATTTGAACGTACGTTTGTGTTACGTGCGAGCTGATAATCGCTAATTGGGGACAGAAATCTTGAGGAGTTCCCACACTTAAGGCTAGATTACATACTGAACGCTAACTGTAGCATTCTGATATCTAAGCGTTAACATCAAGATAAGGGACTATAATGCAAGTCCCCCATATTACATCCCTCACGCTAAACACGGTAAAAATCCATTAGCACAGTGATTATGCTAGCTTGCGCGAGTTTACTGTACTTTGTGCAATTAGTAATGTTCAGATAAGTAAGGTATTACAAAGTCCTCCTAGCGCTAATTACCACACTGATGGGCTAAACAAATTTTACCACGTCCTAAAAGGTGGTGCTAAATGATTCCACTTCTGCAGAATCATTTAGCACCACCTAAACCCCCCAATAAATCCGATATTCACCGCTCACCCCATGGTGAGAACAGTGTCCCCAGTCTCCCTCCGCGATCACACGGCGACGCTGCACGATCTCACGGTCCGGCAGTGCAAGCCTCCATGGACTCCAGGGGGTGATACTCACGACGCGGCGGAAGCGCTACCGCGAGTATCCCAGAGGCTAGCACATCATTCCGGGGCAAAGTGCTGAAGTAGCACCTGCTCCAGAATGTCACGCTAAAATAGGGACATTACGGGAAAACTTTTCAGGTGAAGGTTTTCCCCGTTAGCGTCTCCAGTTTTGTGCAAACTTTGTAATCTGGCCCTTTTATTTTTTTAGGACTTGACCCCTGCAAGCCAGGATTGGGAGCAGAAACTCCTGCTATGAATTCCTTGGAAGTGTGAAACCTTAAGCCCAGCACCTGCATAAGGATCTCGCCCAGTACCTGCCAACTTCCCCCTGATACAAGTATGGTAACATGTATACAGAGTGAGAGGGGTGTATAGTAAGGATAGGGAGGATGGGGTTGGGTATATAGAAAGAATAATTAGGGTTATGGCTACAAATTATGCTTAGGGTTACAAATTATGGTTAGAAAGTAGGGTTAGGGTTAGAGTTACAAATCCAGGGTTAGACATTTGGGTTAGGTTACCATCTGGGCTTGTTTTAGTGTTAGCCCTAACATTCTGATCCATTTGCTTCATTTTTAGACTACAGATTCAGACCCATCAAACAAATTGTAGAATCTTATTCATAGTAAATGCTCCAGAATCAAGGGATGAGAATTGTTGTCCAGACACATCAAAAGTTCCAGGGCATTTATGTGGAGAACTCTATCCTCAGCGGACCAATGGCCACCTGTCTCGAGGGGCCCAAATCTCGCTCCCCAACTGAGATGACTGGTGTCAGACTATCACTCGGTGGGACATAACAGACATTTTTGTCGACATTGATCAGGAACCCGGACCCTATAAGAGGTTGATCGTCCACCTTTGGTGGGTAAGTACCACTGACCTGAAGACGCCATGATCAGAATGTCGTCCAGGTAAATTATCAATTTTTCACCCAAAACAAAGCAATCACTGGCTTCATGAGCGTCGTGAAGCACCACAGAGAGGACGATAGCCCAAAAGGGAGACATCGGAACCTCCATAAGCGGTCTGACCACAGGAAACTGCGACACTCCGTTGCCATGGGGTCGGACAGGTAGGCATCCTTTAAATCCAACTTCACCATCCAGCCCCCCGCTCACAACGCCTATCGCAGCATATGAACACCTTCAATCTTGAAATATCTGTAAACAATCCAATCATTTATATCCCTGAGATTTATAAATCCGTCTTAAACCTGCCCCATTCTTGGACACCAGAAACAAATTGCTGACACAGCGTTGGGAGGAATCTGTAACCTCCTCTTTAGCCCCTTTGCATATAAGGTCCGAAACCTGGGATTGAACCAACAATCGTTGAGTGGTGGGAAAGCGCAGTGGTCTGGGTGGGAGCAAGCGCGGAGGCAGGTCGGACACAAAATCTATGCGAAAGCCACGGACTGTGTGGACCAAATGATCCGATGACACCCCTTCCCAGGCATAGGAGAAATAGTGTACATGGGATGGAGCCTGCATATTTAGAATAGGAAAAGAAAAGCTTTCCCATGGCAACAACAGAAAAATATAAAATACACCACTTTAATTCAAAATAATGAAACTAAAATAATGCAAAAATAATATCAATTCACTATGTATATATAGTATTCTCGTACAAAAAAGTAATAGAGGTACATTGCCTATATTGTTACAAAAATAAATTTAAAGGAGGCAGCTTACCTAGATGTGGTGTTGCGTACTACAATAAAGAATAATATTGTCATGTAATTAGGCTAATTTACACTTGCTTGTTTAACATAATTTGAACAGATCCAACAGACAAAAAGTCTATACCTTGGCACCAGAAAGTGGCTACTACCCATCTATGTCCTTGATAAGAGCAATAAAAATGACTCTTATAGGAAGCTAATGAAAGCAATGGATATTCAGGAAGCTAATCAAAATAAGCGTCATCTGCTAAAACAAAAAAATATTATCTAATTAAGGAAATGCTTTTTATGCAGCACCACTTTCATAAAGACTCACTGGACCTGATCAAAGGCCTTTTCAGCATCTCAAAGGATCACTTGAAAGTGGTGGAGTGTATTTAGTAATTTTCTTGTTACTATTTCCTGCCTCGACTACTGTAAACATCTCCTCATTGGCTTTAAATGGTCCCGTCCCAGATTATCCATCTACAGTCTTTAATGAACGCCTCTGCCAGACTCCTCTACCTCACATCCTGTATCTCTCACACCTCACCTCTTTCCCAGTCTCTATACTGGCATCTTGTTTCCTTTAGAACTAAATAAAAAAGAATGGTCCTTGAATACAAGCTCTGTCAGATGGTAGAGGTTTTCACGTGGTTCCATTATAACAGGAGACATGGAAAATAGCATTGCAAACTGCAAAGATCACAATAATGGGTGGTTGTTATGACTATTGTGAGGAGCAAATTAGTACATGAAAGAGGCCTGTACAGCTTTAAATCTCATAGGACCCTATTTCAGGTCAGCTGGTAATAGTGAGCAACTAAAGAGCGCATTCAACATGAACCATTAGCTCTTATTGACTCCATATTACTGGCTCTATTAAGAGCGAGGAGCTATGATATCATCTATTGATTTGTAATAGTAGGGAGCTGTATAGTTTTACTGGCAGTTGTTGTTTCATATGTTAATCAATACTTAACAGTTGTGCTGCTGCACACTGCAGCTGCTATTGTATCCTGGAGCAGGGTCACACAGATCAGTAGAAGGACACTGGGAACTATTTGTGCCCAGTATGCTTCTGCTTGCTGCCACCAGAGAAGGCATATTGCTATATCCTCTGCACAGGTAACAAACTGGTTAAGGCGTTATTTGTTTGTTTAAGTTTTGAGTGTTTTTTCTTTGGCAAAATTCCTTGACACTAGAGTATGTAGCGCTGTGTTACTTTGGCTCCCTGGACTGATTTGTTTCCGCCACTAGAGGGAGACAGAGCTTTGACCTATCTCCCAGAAACCTTTGCGAAGAGGACAGGAAGTGGGCGTGCAGGCGCCAGGAAAGACATCAGGAGCCTCGTGCGGGACATGGGCAGAGCGAGCAGAGCAGCTGAAGGAATGAGATGCATGCAGCAGATTGTCCGGGATCACAACCAGGCCAGAGCGTGGACCGAGGCGCATTCAGTGCTGGAGATCGGGGACGGAGTGTGCATCATTGCGTACCACACTCCGCTGAGCAGCTTGGAGGACAACCAGGTTCCAGAAGTACCTCGAGTAAGGAGGCCGCGCGATCGAACGGGAGTGCAGGTGGCAGATCGGTTCCTGTGCAGAGTTTCGGCATCAGAGGAGCAGATTCATTGGCACTGGGTTCCAGTCGGCAGAGAGAGATCCTTTGATCGAGTCATCGGTTCTGGACACAGTGTTCGCCGGATGGGTGAGAGGCCTCAAGGTCTATGGTTCCGAGAAAGCGCGCACTTGGTTGATTGCTTCAATCCACAGGGCCCCAACGTTGACTAGTCGAAGATATTTTGTTCATTCACCGGACAGTTAAATCTATGAGCCTTTTTGAGCGGGACTTAAACTTATGAACTGAGGCGGCATTAACCGTTTCTTTTCCGCCATGTGTTTTCCCGCGTTGTGCATTACGTCATTTATTCCCGCTTATTCGATTTACACTCAAAGTATATGTGTATTCAATGCCACATTATTGCTTCAGTAAAGTACAAAATCTAGAAAATCCACAACAGTGTGCTGGTGTATAGTAATTCTTAGTGCGGTGAGACTATCCTGGGTTTATTCAGCGGCTTCTCCGGGGGTGAGCGCTACAAGATATATATATATATATATACATACACACACATTTATTATTGCAGAAGCCATCTGCACATCACAGCAATTCAAAGAACTGCTTCCCAGAGCTCATGTGCTACATCCCCGCATGCAGCAAGGAACTCTGGGTAGGATATGCAAATTACATCTGTCTCACTTTTATTGCATCTTGGGTCTGTTTTTACACAGAACCCTTAATATTATATATATATAATCTTAATAGTAACAGCAATACTAGTGCAGTATACAAAAAACAATTCACTAGTCCCTACAGGGATAGTGATAAATAACAGAGCGCCCCAACCAGTGTGGGATTAAACCCTCTTTAATAACGTATTACAAAAAGAAAGTTTAATGGTATGTGGAGAACCACTATCAAAAAACCTTCAAATGGATTGGGGTTTATTAAAATAGTAAATTTATTATTGGACAATGTCAAACACAAAACATATTAACAAACGTGGAAACAACATAAACATTGCATTAGAAGTATATATGGACAATAGGTAATGTCATTGTGGACTATTGATGGTAGCTATTGATGGCTGGGGACCAAAATAGCATAGAAACTCCAGATAATAGGATAGATAGTTAACATCAAAGTTTGGCCTATACTTAGCCACTGAAGCTAAACACTTGGTTAATCCCAAAAGGCGAAGATTACGATTATTAATTTATATTTCTGCCTAGTATTAACAGACTATAATATCTAAATGGTTTAACTAGTTGGAAAAAGCACATATTATAGCACAGCCTTATAACAATGGTATATAATAAGCGTATTCACGTGGATACTTAAGTGGTTAGGTAGTTATTTGAAGACCAAAAGATTTACTCGGTTGTATTACGACGACCTTGTATCACCAAAGCGGGTGTATTAATTGTTGGTAGATCGTTCGTTACAACGCGGCAATTAAGATTGCTAACTGCTGTTACCAACAGCTAAATGTATTAATATTCTTGTTTCTCGATAATTTAATTATAGATATATCGCAACAGCTTATATCATAGTATAACCATATAATAGAAAATACTTGCAGACAGATCGTGTTATTAAAGAGAAATGCCCCGTTTCAGTGATGCCAGCGCCAGAGGAAGCGAGGTGGCAGTGGAGGGAGCAGAGCCGCATAAGGCTGCGGTCACACGAGCGTTCTTTGAGCAGAAGGAACGTCTGTGAGAGCGGACGTTCCTTCCACTCTTACACCCGTCTGGCCACCTCACTGAGCATTTAGTGTGCTCAGCACTACAAAGAGCGATCCTCCTAAATCACGTCCGGTGGCAGTGCACGCAATTCATGCGCACGCAAGCTACACGCAGGGAAGTGTGGTCACACGGACACATTCAGTGCATTCCTTCTCCTCAAAGAACGCCCGTGTGACTGTAGCCTTAGCCAATGCTTCCTCTACTGCTGGCTCCTGTCACAGGTGGAGTGATTGCCAGACATACACCGCCAAAAAAAACCACCAACATAACAATAATAACATAAGACCTACACCGAAAATAAGACCTAGTGTGTTTTTGGGGGGCCAAAAAAATATAAGACAGTGTCTTATTTTCGGGAAAACACGGTAGATATACAATAACCTACACTATCCAAATAATGTTATAATGATTAAATTCGGAAAAAATACTTATAGCTGGTTGATTGAATAGCAACAGGTAGGTTACTGCTGAAATCGTCAATTGTAGTGTTGGTTTTTACAACCACGCATTTAAATAGAGGATTATATAACAATTTGAAGGGTAGTACACATGGTGCATAGTCTTTTCTTGTAAAAAAGATACAATACCACACTCCGAGTGGAAAGTTTTAAATGCTCTACTATCTGGTATATCCCTGTTAATAGATTTCTGGCGTGCCTCTATTCTATATAGAAATAATCCACATTGGAATCTGGAAAGAGGGCAGCTTGATATCAGCACATATTAATGCGCAGCCTTACAGCAATTATATGTAATGTTCGTATTGACGTGAATACTTGAGTGGTTAGGTAGTAGTTTGAAAACCAAAAGATTTGCTCAATCGTATCACGGCAACCTTGTATCACCAAAGCGGGTGTGGTAGTTGTTGGCAAACAATTTGTTACAACGTGGCAATTAAGATTGCTATCCGCTGTTACCAACAGCTAAATATATACAGGGTTATTCAGAGAGCGTGAAAAGCAGGAGAATGACTGGAGAATGAAAAATTCTAGGTCAAAATAGCCAAACTTGAAAAATTCTCCCTTTCATCTCACTTTTCAAATTGGCTATTTTGGCCTAGAATTTTTCATTCTCCAGTTATTCTCCTGCTTTTCACGCTCTCTGAATAACCCTGATAGTGTTCTTAATTCTCAATAATGTTATTATAGATATTTCGCAACAGCTTATATCGCAGTGTAGGCATATAGTAATAAATACTTGCAGACAGATCGTATTAATAGAGAGAAATAAATAGTCAGGACACACCAGTAGCCAGACATATACGTGAATGCCAAAAAGGCGATACATCTAGGATGCGCTTCTGTGGTATTGAATTGGTTAAACCCCAGCAAAGGAAAGGAAATTACGATTTATTTTTACGCCAGAGAGAAAGCTTCTGGATCTACACACTTAAGACCCTTTCTCCGAGAGGTCTGAATGAAGGATTTACCTTCACTCCATTTATACATCAATAGGTTAACAACAGAATTGTCCAATCGATCATTTCAATATTTTATAATTGTCACTTTTCAATTTTTAATTTTTCACCTGTACTTTAGAGTTCCCCTTCTTTATGTTTTTCCCTATGCAGACATATGGACTTATTTTTTCGTTCTTGTACCCTAAGAAACACCCCCACTATCTAGTCAACATATGCTTCATTATCCTCTATTAATTTGCCAAAAGATTATCTCCTCAATCATATGCTCTAGATATATTTGCTTGAACGTTTGGCTTGTGAGAGTCACGTGACACGCTATCACGTCACTAACCAAATAATCTTAGAGGACAAATGAATCGGCTCGGAGTCGTGATCAGAGCCCTTAAGGACTTTTAATAATAATGGTCGCACTAATTGTTTGCTTCCTTTTGAACTCCATCTTTGTCCTATTACATAAATCTCTAGCCAGAGCATCTCTCCTTATGTGAAAGCTAATAGCCCGGCACACTTTGTATATGGGTTATCTAGGAGATTTATACTCTGCAACGATTGGATAGAGGGAGTCACGTGATACGCGCAATAGTACGCGTCTGAGAAATCAGTCGATACAGGTCCACCTGGAGGTAATTAACTTATTCTGAATTGGCTCCACCTCGGAGGGTCCTCAGTCTGTGTATATATTCAGATCGACGGAGGGGACAATCTTACGCTCCTGACGAAGCCACATGATTTGGGTGGCAAAACGTGCGTTGAGCGCAGTACAATGTTGATGGGTGTTTACCCTTTTTAACAGACACTTATTTTCTGTGATTGGTTCTAAGAATTATCATTGTGGATTGGTGCTTATGGCCTTTTTTTACTATCCGGCCTAACCGTGTTGATTTCAAACTGCCCTCTTTCCAGTTCCCAATGTGGATTATTTCTATATAGAATAGAGGCACGCCAGAAATCTATTAACAGGGACATACCAGATAATAGAACATTTAAAACTTTCCACTTGGAGTGTGGTATTGTATCTTTTTTACAAGAAAAGACTATGCTTCGGATGTATTACCTTACAAATTGCTATATAAACCTTCATTCAAATGCGGGGTTGTAAATATCAACATCATAATTGAGGTTTTTAGCAGTAACCTACCTGTTGACATGCAATCAATTAGCTAGAAGTATTCTTTTCTAATAATTAAATTATAACAAATTTGGATATTATAGGTTATTGTATATTTATTTGCTACAAACAGCGGTTAACTATTTATTTCTCTCTATTAATACGATCTGTTTGCAAGTATTTATTACTATATGCCTACACTGCGATATAAGCTGTTGCGACATATCTATAATAACATTATTGAGAAATAAGAACACTATATATTTAGCTGTTGGTAACAGCGGATAGCAATCTTAATTGCCGCGTTGTAACAAATTGTTTGCCATCAACTACCACACCCGCTTTGGTGATACAAGGTTGCCGTGATACAATTGAGCAAATCTTTTGGTTTTCAAACTAGTACCTAACCACTCAAGTATTCACGTCAATACGAACATTACATATTATTGCTGTAAGGCTGCGCGTTAATATGTGCTGATATCAAGCTGCCCTCTTTCCAGATTCCAATGTGGATTATTTCTATATAGAATAGAGGCACGCCAGAAATCTATTAACAGGGATATACCAGATAGTAGAGCATTTAAAACTTTCCACTCGGAGTGTGGTATTGTATCTTTTTTACAAGAAAAGACTATGCACCATGTGTACTACCCTTCAAATTGTTATATAATCCTCTATTTAAATGCGTGGTTGTAAAAACCAACACTACAATTGACGATTTCAGCAGTAACCTACCTGTTGATATTCAATCAACCAGCTATAAGTATTTTTTCCGAATTTAATCATTATAACATTATTTGGATAGTGTAGGTTATTGTATATCTATCTATTTCTCTTTAATAACACGATCTGTCTGCAAGTATTTTCTATTATATGGTTATACTATGATATAAGCTGTTGCGATATATCTATAATTAAATTATCGAGAAACAAGAATATTAATACATTTAGCTGTTGGTAACAGCGGTTAGCAATCTTAATTGCCGCGTTGTAACGAATGATCTACCAACAATTAATACACCCGCTTTGGTGATACAAGGGTGTCGTGATACAACCGAGTAAATCTTTTGGTCTTCAAATAACTACCTAACCACTTAAGTATCCACGTGAATACGCTTATTATATACTGTTGTTATAAGGCTGTGCTATAATATGTGCTTTTTCCAACTAGTTAAATTACATTTCTGCCTAGTATTAACAATCGTAATCTTCCCCTTTTGGGATTAACCAAGTGTTTAGCTTCAGTGGCTAAGTATAGGCCAAACTTTGATGTTAACTATCTATCCTATTATCTGGAGTTTCTATGCTATTTTGGTCTCAGCCATCAATAGCTACCATCATTAGTCCACAATGACATTACCTATTGTCCATATATACTTCTAATGCAATGTTTATGTTGTTTCCACGTTTGTTAATATGTTTTGTGTTTGGCATTCGTCCAATAATAAATTTACTATTTTAATCAACCCCAATCCATTTGAAGGTTTTTTGATAGTGGTTCTCCACATACCATTAAATTTTCTTTTTGTAATACTAGTGTATAACTTATACAAATCAGTGATAATAGTGCAAACTAGCACAAAAGTATGTAACTGCTAATGTTTGAGCAAATGACAACTTACATGTTCCAGGGCAGGTATATAGTTGGCTCTGTATAAGGTGCAAGGTGCCGAAAGAGGGGTGGTGCCATCAGCATGTTCTCATGGGATAATCCTCTAGAATAGGGCTTTTTGGTCTGCCTCCACGAATGAAAGCTTTTGTTGCATATATACAAGTAGTATTCTGTTGATGGACGGTATAAGGAATATCCAAAATGAAAGTCTGTAGATTTAAAACAAGTATATTTATTAAAACCGCATAAAATCTTATACAAAAACAAAGACCTCATTAAAATCCTAAATAGGAAATACAGGTGTCTCTGAAACACGTTTCGCAGTTGCTAATCAGCTTCCTCAGTCACGCTTTATTGCGCTTCGGTGGCGTTCTCAGGCCGGATTTGCATCTCAGGAGCCTGTAATGTGCACCCTCCCCCCAACAAAAAATAAAGAAACATGCCAAAATGACTTTTTAAATTTCCGTTTTGGGGCGAACTAAAAAAGAACATTTTAACAAACTGAAAAGCAGTTTCTCTCTGCGCTCAGATCAAAAGAAGGGGCAGAATCTGTTGCCTTAGTGGAGTTAGTGCAGCGGCATTGTTTATTTTATATGTAAAAGCATAACCTTGTGTGGTGTACAATTTAGAGATGCCAGGTTCCAAAGTCCCCCTGCCTTTCTTCACTGCAGTACCATGGTCTAAGTCGATGAAATAATGCATTGCATCATCAGCTCCACACTTTCTGGCATTGTGGGAAATGAGATTGTGAGGTCAGACGAGTGCACTCTTTGCGCCTGTACTGACGTGCCTTCCTGCGTCCATCGCAGCGTTGTGAAATGCACATGCAACAGCGGCCATGCTGCATCCGTGCAGCAGGCCTCCCTGTCAAAGCGCTAGGACGCACGTTGACAGGGCTGCAAAGCGCGATCTGCCATAGGAGGATCGAGCCTTTAAGTGCAGAGTGCACATACTGTGCTCAGCGAGGCGGGCATCGAATGGAAGGAATGTTCACTCTCACGGACGTTCCTTCTGCTCGTACTACTGCTTGTCTGACCCAGCCTTAATGCAGCATCACTGTTCCCTTTATAATTGTAAACTGAATAATAGTGTTGAGTTAGAAAGGAAAAAAATTATATTTTATTTATTATTTTATTTTTATAGAACACTAGCCTAGTTTTATACGTCCCTCTAGCCCTTAGGGCTCCAGAGATACAGTGGTCTAAATGATTGTAAATTGTAAAAAAAATTAAAATATTGAAGAGCAAGGTGCCCCCTTGCGGCAAGCGCCTATAGGCACATGTCTACTCTGCCTAGTTATAAATCCGGCCCTGGGCGTTCTCCAACTTTTTCATGGGGCTTTGCGACTCCATCTTTGGTGCACTACAGTGACCATTCGGTGAATAGTGAATTCACTGAAATGAAATCGCTGAAGTGCACCGAACTGCCCCAAACTGAAAGGCACTGAAATTTCCCTGAAATTTCGGTGCTTTGTGAAATAGTAGGGATGAGCTGTTCGGGTTCGGACGGTTCGGAGTTCGACCCAAACTTTGGCAGTTCGAAAGTTCGCGAATTTCTAACTTTTTGGGCGTGTTCGGTTCGGGAAAAGAAAAGGAAATTTTGAAAAAAGTATAGAAAATGCTTAAAAAAAAATACTAAAAAATCTAGAAATAAAGAGACTCTTTACTGCAGAATATTATAAGCAACGGTTTATTAGATAATGAATTAAAAACTAATGTGTACGTGGAAAGATTATCAACTCTAAATGACCTCTGTTCACAGACGGGCATAACACCAGGTGTTTTTAGTCTGGTAATCAATTTGATACATTGTACACTATGCTGAGGGGGTGGGGTGGTGTCTGCTTCTGATTGAGATTTGAGAATTAATTTCCCTCCTAAAACATCCTAATATGCTGCATTTAACCCTTTCGCTGCTGAGGCTTTTCACACCTCTGTGCTGAGGTCATTTTTACCGCTTTCGCTCATCATGTTTAGGCTAGGGACAGATGAGCGCATTTTCTGCGGCCACCGTCAAAATGTACGTCGATGCGTGCGCACGCATTTTTCAATACGCTTAAGTGGTCAGACGATGCGCAATTCTGGATGTATTTCATGACGATGGGGTGAAAAGAAGTCTAGGGAAATCCGGCTGTTTGAACGTTATGTGGCCGCACACTAGCAGCGTCTGACATCTCCTAATCACGCACACACGCTGCTATGCGGCCGCAGCGCACTCTGTACGTCAGTACCAGCGGTTTAACGTTCTCGAAAAATGCGTTCATTTTCCACTTGCGTTGCGCGGCCGGACTTTTGTGCGACCGTACTTCGTATATTGGCCGTCATTGCCCGTCATCTGCTGCTAGTGCGGCCGTGATTAAGTGCGCCAGAACGCGCGTTCGCACTGCCTCAGTCTGACCCTAGCCTTAACCGCGTTTTGTAGCCATATTTTGATATATGACCCAGACATATATATATCGTTCTTTCCGGCAGACTTGGCAGATTCATAATATGTCATATTATTGTATACGTTATGTAATGTCTGTATATTATAACAAAAAATGCAATAAAATTAGAATTTTCAATAACTTATTATGTGTAAAGTGTTTTTTTTTTTACATTTTAACATGCGATCGTTTGCGTTATATTTTTTATGGGGTGCGCTTGTTAAAAAAATTAGAAATGGGGTCTCGTTACATTTTTTTTTTGGGGAAAATTTCACTTTTTTTAACAAACGCACCGCATACAAAAATCGTTAGTGCAGCATTATTGTTCACATTATAATTGAAATGGGAACAATATTGCTGCATTAACAAAACCAAAACAAACAAAAAACCTGTTTATTTTTTTTTAGAATTTTTTTTTTAAATATATTTTTATTTTTAAAAAAACATTTTTCATGCTCATGTTTAGTATCCTTGGAAAGGCCATGCTCTGGCCGATCCAAAGATAAACATTAACCCCTAGCTGCCACGGATCGGGAGATAGGGGGTTCATTGGAACCCCCTATCTCCACCATTGGTGGCAGCTAGGGGTTAACTCCAGGACTGGCGTCATCGTGCTATGCATGATGACGCCAGTCCTCAGGGGGAGTTCCTGGAGGCTTGGCCGACATCCAAGATGTCGGCCAGCTCCAGGAGAGGATCACGATCCGGCGCTTTTCAGCGCCGATTCGTGATCCGGCTCCCCAGGGGTTAATCACAGCCACCGTTTGGAAGCAGGGGCGGATTCAGGGGGGGCAACGGGGCAATTGCCCCCCCCGAGATTTGAGCCGGGGACCCAGATGCCGGGCAGCGCGGGAGTGCCTGCCCGGTCCTGAAGAGTCCGTCCTGTTGAGTGATGCGGCTGCGTGCAGGCGCCGGCGGTCACGTGGTCCGGCTAATCAGGTGGTACGGAGTCTCTGTACCACCTGACTGGCCGGACCGCGTGACCTGCGCACGCCACGCAGCCGCATCACTCAACAGGACGGACTCTTCAGGACGGGCAGGCACTCCCGCGCTGCCCGGCATCTGGGTCCCCGGCTCAGAGTCAACCCCTGCCGGAGCTGGAGGCCTGGAGCAATATCCAGGTGAGAGCTGGGCAAATCCATGTGTAATCTGGGGGCAAATCCATGAGCTGGGGGCAAATCCATGAGCTGGGGGCAAATCCATGAGCTGGGCAAATCCATGAGCTGGGCAAATCCATGAGCTGGGGGCAAATCCATGAGCTGGGGGCAAATCCATGAGCTGGGGCAAATCCATGAGCTGGGGGCAAATCCATGAGCTGGGGGCAAATCCATGAGCTGGGCAAATCCATGACCTGGGGGCAAATCCATGAGCTGGGGGCAAATCCATGTGTGAGCTGGGGGCTCTCTGCTCCTCCAAGATTGTAAGCTCCTGGGTGCCCTCTGCTCTTCTAGATTGTAAGCTCCTGGGTGCCCTCTGCTCTTCTAGATTGTAAGCTCCTGTGAGCCGGACCCTCTGCTCCTCTAGATTGTAAGCTCCTGTGAGCCGGGCCCTCTGTAAATTCTCGTGAGTCGGCTCTCTGCTAAAACACACCTTATTTTCTGTAAGTGCCCCTCCCGAGACTAGTCTCTGGATCCGCCCCTGTTTGGAAGGGCAGGCTGTGCCCTTCCAAACGGTGCCTGGATTAACCCTCTGCCCCCGGCGATCGGAGGGAGAGAGGTCCGAAGGACCTCCCCCCTCCCTTTCAGGCGCTTCCTCCGCACATGTGGGGGGGGGCGCCTGAATTAGATGTCATCGCGCCGCCGCAATGACATCTAATTGCTCCGCCGGGGTCCCGGAGTGCTGGGCTGACATCCAAGATGTCAGCCCGCACCGGGGGGGGCGCAGCAATCCGGCGGATTGCTGCCTCCTATGCATGGACGCGCTCAGCGCGTCCATAGCACAGGAGAACCACTTGGCTGGACGCGCTCAGCGCGTCCATAGCAGCAAAGTGGTTAACTGGCGTTTGAAAAAAATCTAAAGCAATGTTATTTTTCACCTCGGGATTAAACATTCACAGGGTTATTCAGAGAGCGGTGAAAAGCAGGAGAGTAACTGGAGAAGTGAAAATTCTAGTCAAAATAGCCAAACCAGAAAAATTCTCCCATTTAACTCACTTTCCAAATCGGCTATTTGGTCTAGATTGTTCTCTTCTCCTGCCAGTTCTCCTGGCTTTCACCTCTCTCTCAGGGTTGTTCAGAGAAAGGTGAAAACCAGGAGAATGGCAGGAAAAGAGAACAATCTGGACCAAATAGCCGATTTGAAAAGTGAGATAAGGCTAGGGTCAGACTAACGCATTTTTCGCAGCGACCGTCAAAAAGTGCGTCCGAACGCATTGCCGTACTTTTTCACGGATTGCGCGAAAACGGTCATACGATGCGCATTTTTGTGCGTGATTTTTTACGGATCCAAACCAGGAAACTTTGGGTGTCTGGACGTAATGTTGGCCGGACATGAGCAGGGTCTGACGTCTCCAAATCACGCACACACGCCGCTATTGGACGCAGCGCACTCTGTACGTCCGTACTAGCGGTTCTGCGTTCTCGAAAAAATGCGTTCATTTTCCACTTGCGTTGCGCAGCCGGACTTTCGTGCGACCGTACTTCGTATATTGGCCGTCATTGCCCGTCATTTGCTGCTAGTGCGGCCGTGATTAAGTGCGCCTACACGCACGTTAAAAATTCGCTAGTCTGACCCTAGCCTAAATGGGAGAATTTTTCTGGCTTGGCTATTTTGACCTAGAATTTTCCATTCTCCAGTCATTCTCCTGCTCTTCACCGCTCTCTGAATAACCCTGACAGGGTTATTCAGAGAAAGGTGAAACTCAGGAGAATGACTGGAGAATGGAAAATTCTAGACCAAATAGCCGATTTGGAAAGTGAGATAAATGGGAGAATTTATTTATCTCACTTTCCAAATCGGCTATTTGGTCTAGAATTTTCCATTCTCCAGTCATTCTCCTGCTTTTCACCGCCAGAAAAAAATCAGTAAACTTTTTCTGCGTGTCCGAAAATGTCTCCTCTTTTCTTACAGACTGCCGCCCCAAGCAGTTGTTTATGGATAGATTAAAAGAAAAGCATTTACCGTCATTTGAAATGTCATTTTTTGGTTTTTACATATTTCTATACATCCTAGAAATCCGCCACTTCACGGGCAGGTTATGGGGACCTCCTAGGCACGATATTTGAAGGAATTTTTCGTTTTTATTTTTAACCCTTATTTCATGGAAAACTCACTGTCCCTTTAAAAACGTTTTTTTTTTTTACTTTTTGTCCTTGTTTCCTGTCCCCCAGGGCACTACCCGGACCCCCATACACCTTTTATGGCAAATATGTAGCATATATGCCCTCTTGGAGGGCACTCTAAAAAACCGAATTTTCAGCCCCATTGACTTGCATGGGGGGTTCGGGTTCGGGCCCGAACCGAACTCGGGGGGTGTTTGGCTCATCCCTAGTGAATAGACCCTTAAATATTTTCCTTCTCACATTTGTTGCCCTATCCTCTCCATGACTATTGGAAGTCCAATGTGCCAACTCACACCTTCCGTGTATGTGCCAATCAGCCCATGTGAATATTATATATAATAAAAAAAAATAGCTATTACAAGTCCCCCCTATCTTTGCATGAGGAATTTGGAGTTAACTGACACCACAGAAAGGCAACCATGTGTAGAGCTGACAAATTCTCTGGCTCCCTAAATATTGAATGAATAAGGGAACCATGCTTTGACTGTATTCACAGGACTTCCATCCCATTTTGCCATTATTTAATAAGAGAACTGTAAAGTGCAGGCACCAGCTGGCTAGATGACTATGTAAAGAGAAGCATAGGATTGATGTTCCCATGCATTCCCACTGTTCATGGGCCCATGAAGACCCGTGGGCCAATTACATGTGCCTAGTGGGCCATATCCAACCTTAATAGGAATTTCTGAATTAGCTTTAACTTATTGTCCTTCATTCCAGCCATCTGAAATTAGACAGTGTTACTGTTAGAAGACAACTTTTAGAGACAGATTTTTATGGAGGTAATTATCTTTACTGTTGCTATTTTGGTACATATTTTCCCAAAAACTATATTTTACAAATATACCATATAAGGCTTACAACGGTACAGGTGAAACTAGAAAAATGTGAATATCGTGCAAAAGTTAATTTATTTCAGTAATGCAACTTAAAAGGTGAAACTAATGTAGCGCTACTCCTGCGAGAGCCGCTGAATTTGACGGGCCTTCTGTCTCACTCCAGTGATTACCCACCTCCACCTTCGACGCCAAGTAATACCAGGACAATATTACTTTAAATAAAAAGGGGTTTATTAGGACTAGCGAGCAAATCCTTTGTAGGACAAAGTAATCAACAGTATAATAGTATTGAAAGAGTTAATTCAGCATCACTATTCAACACAATGATGAATGAACGAGACGGTAATCTTTACCATACTTCAACGCAGTTAGATTATCAACAATAATCAATGTAACCGATATCAAGAACCTATCTAAACCTTGTACCTTCTATCTAACCACTGGCCAGTGGAAATTACCCAAAGTCGCGAGTATGCTAGCGTTGGGGCCCTTTGACTTCTGTCTTTGGATACCTTTAAACGTGCACATTTGTATTCCACAACATGAGAAAGAAATCTTCACAAAGTGTCACAGGGTAACAAGATTGGCAAATCTAGCATACAGCGATCCTCCTTTTAGCTGCAACTGCGCGGGCAGTAGGACTAGGCCAGACAATAAAGTTAGCAATATCAACTCACGCAGGATGGCCGAATACCTCTCTCCGTTTGATACGCTCACCCTTTCCTTGCTGGATGGCCGCTTGATCACTATCTCTTAGCGCTGGAATCACTCAAGGACAGCCGTATCCCTCTCCATGGGACGCACAAGGACAACTGGATTTCTTCTCCACAGAATGTACTCAGTCACTCCCTCTGTCACTGGAACACACACGAAGGCAGACGGACCCCTTCTTCACTGGATGCACAAGGACAGCCGGACGCACGATCTGCTGGTACTGGCAACACGTGAGGGCAACTGGATTTCTTCTCCACAGAATGCACGAGGGCAGCTGCATGCACAATCCGCAACACAGGACCGTTCACCCTGCCAATCTCACCCTCTCTGACTTCTCTATGCTTTGCACGTGCACTTCCCTTCTTGAATAACGCCCGCCTCCCTTTGTCACTGCTGGGAGGTGTAATTCTCTTCCTGAAAAATTGCATTAGGCCCTCTCTAATTGAAACTACATGTTCAAGAATCCTTTGCATCTTCCTGTCTTAAACAACTTCCTTTGCCAGTGAAGAGAAAGGGAAAAGGGAGGGGAGAAAGTCCTCCACAGCTGTGACAGGCTGCATGTCTCTGTCCAAAGCCTGGGTTACAGTACAAAACACCACAATCCACACACACAGTTCAAGTAGCCTGGGCTACACACTCCCCCCACCAAGAATCTTTGGTTATCCAAAGACAGTGAAATCTAGAACCTGTTACATGCGTTTGTAGTACACGAGGAGAGAAACAGGTTAGTATGCACAAGACACTAAGCCATTCGCATTTCCATAGAAATTTGACGATGGGACTTCCCACCATTTGCATAAGAAACACGTTTGTTCTGTTTATATGACCCCCCCACCTGGTAGGACCCAGCTAAACATACAAGAGGGGCAACAAGAGTTACCCTCTGCTGCACTTGTGGTAGATGGACCAGATGCCTCGAAAGTTCTCTGAGAGGTGTGTACAACTTCCTCATTGGTTTCACCCAACACATCATAAGTCAGTCTTTTAGGCGGGCGGACAATCCTCCTCTGTCTCTGTTCTCTAGATTCGATAATTGTAGGCCCACTAGCTTCTTCATCTTCCTCGAACGCAGGGCAAGAGTCATCTGAAATCTTCCACCGGCAAAGGAGGTCGTACTTCTGACTCTTCAGCAAGAGAGCTCTGAGGCACAAATTCACGAGCTTCTGGCCTAAGAGTCCCCGCTTCTGTCATCCTGAAGGGAGAAGTGAGGAGAACGTCAGGCTCTGACATTTGAGACGGCCATAGCCAATCAATCAACGTCTCTTCATCCTCACTATCTTCTTCGTCTATATCCCGGGGTACAGACTGTGATCTAGTCACTGGATGGGATCTCTGAGAGGCAGTGGTTGTGGACTGTGGTTTGGACTGTAGTGGCACACGAACGGCTTCTGACAATGGCAACAAGTGATTACGGTGCCAAGTCTTCAACGGACCTGTGCTCCCTTCTGGTCGAATCTGATATACAGGGAGTCCTGGCAGTTGCTTGCAGATAATGTAAGGCCGAGACTTCCAGCGATCCGCCAACTTATGCTGCCCTACAACACCTAGATTTCTCAGCAAGACCCTGTCATCTGGCTGCAAATCATGAATTCTGACTTTCAAATCATAATTCTTCTTGTTTTGCTGTCCTCTAACATCAGAAGCTTCTTGAGCCTTCTCATAGGCTGTCTTTAGATTCTTTGAGTCTGTCCAAATACCTTCTGTAAGACGTAGTAGCAGTTCTGTCTATTGATACACGAATGCCAAATCCACTGGCAGATGCGCGTCTCTTCCAAACATCAATCTATACGGTGAATAACCAGTTGCGTCGTTTTCAGTACTATTGTAAGCATGAATCACAGCGGAAATATGCCTACTCCAGTGTGGTTTCTTATCGGCCGAAAGAGTTCCAAGCATATTAAGTAAGGTGCGGTTAAATCTTTCTGGCTGTGGATCCCCTTGCGGGTGGTAGGGTGTTCTCGATTTCTGAATGTTGAGAATATCTAGCAACTGTTTAATGAGCCTGCTTTCAAAGTCTCTTCCCTGATCAGAATGAATCTTCAAAGGTAATCCATAATGAATCCTTATTTCGCATACATGGCCAGTAAAAACGATCTCTATCAGCCCCTAAATGTCCATGCTCATCATGTAAGGCAGTCAACACTGTCCCCCTATGTTTCTCGGGGAGGAAAAATTGCCAACTCTCCTCTGGACCATCCGAGGGGCCCCTTCGGTAGACCACCCCATTTGAGAGCTGCAGTTGATTCCACTCTTTGTGAACCAATCGGGCCTCCCTTGGGGAGCCTGCTACTAGCAACAATTCTGAGCGACCACTCTCAAAGCTTTCAAAGTTAGAGAACAAAGGGAGTCTTCCATTTGATCCTTCCTCAAATCTTTCTTGGAAAGAATAGGCAGTCCTTCATCTCTCACTTGGGTTAAATCACAGTAAAGCTTTGGGACCCTTGTGGTGAAGACTCCAATAGCTTCAGCCCCGTCGCTCCTTTAGCTCGGTACTCAATCCCCTGATATAAGGCCTGTATGCCTTCCGTCGTCAGTTGAGTCCAATCTTCCTCTTGAGATGATGTACCGTAGGGCCTTCTTGATAGTGCATCAGCATCCCTATTTCCAATCCCAGGTCGGTATTTCAGACTGAAATGGATACTGGAAAGCGCCGCCAACCAACGGTGTCCCGTGGAATCCAGCTTGGCTGTGGTAAGAACATATGTGAGCAGATTATTATCTGTTTTGACTTCAAATTCTGCACCAAATACTCTCAGTTTGTCAACAACAGCCCATTTCAATGCCAAAAATTCCAGTTTGTGAGTAGGGTAGTTTCTTTCAGATAGAGTAAGGCTCCTACTCACGTAAGCAACAGGCCTCAAAGTCCGTCATGTTCTTGATACAACACACCACCCAATCCTTCTCTGCTGGCGTCAACATGAAGTTCATAGGGCTTGCGGGTGTCAGCGTAAGCTGGGACCGGAGCATTTGTCAGACTCCATTTCAACTGATGAAAAGAAAGTTCACATTGCTCAGTCCACTCTCTCTATGGACTCTCGAGACTTCCTTGCTCCACTCATTTGTCGAAGGAGAGCAAGAGGCCTCGGAATTGCCTCCTCTTCCCCAGCTCGCAGAAGTTCAGTAAGAGGTCTGGCTATTTTGGCAAATCCCTCCACAAACCTTCTGTAGTAGGAGCAAAATCCAAGAAAGGACCTCAATTCTTGTATGTTTCGGTGTCTAGGCCAGGTGGTAACGGCTTCCAACTTCTTGGGGTCCGTGGCCACTCCCTCTCTTGAAACAACATGACCAAGATGGTTCAAAACCTTCTCCAGGCGCTTCTCATGTTCTTCCAAAGTCCGCCCAAAAACAATTATATCAGAGGTATACTAGCACCTCCAGTAGGTTCATGTCACCCACAGTCCGTTCCATCAAACGTTGAAAAAGGTAGCCGGAGCTCCAGCCAGGCCTTGCGGCATCCATTCAAACTCAAAAAACCCCACAGGGCAGATAAAAGCGTTTTTCTCCCGGTCATCTGCGTGCATGGAGATCTTCATGATATCCACCTCAAGTCCAGAACGCTGAACCATTTAGCTCCAGAAAGGCATTGCAAGGCATCTTCTATTCGTGGAGTTGTGTACTGATCTGGAATGGTTCTTTTGTTGAGGGTGCGTTAGTCGATACACATTCTATGTGACCCATTCTTCTTCCTCACTACCACAATAGAAGCATAGGGCCTCCAAGACTCCTGTTCTCTTCAATTCAGCAACATGCTCCCTGAGATCATCCAAATCCGTTAATGGTCTATCCTCTTGTAAACGAATACTGTGTTGCGCACTCTTCGCACATCGAACTTGTTTTTCTAAAAAAATTCTCTTTCTTCTCGTTCACCGTGCCAGTCTCACCCTCTCTGACTTCTCTCTGCTCTGCACGTGCACTTCCCCGCTTGAAAAACGCCCGCCTCCCTTTGTCACTGCTGGGAGGTGTAGTTCTCTTCCTGACAAATTGCATTAGGCCCTCTGTAATTGAAACTACATGTTCCAGAATCCTTTGCATCTTCCTGTCTTAAATAACTTCCTTAGCCAGTGAAGAGAAAGGGAGGAAAATCCTCCGCAGCTGTGACAGGCTACATGTCTCTGTCCAAAGCCTGGGTTACAGTACAAAACACCACAATCCACACACAGTTCAAGTAGCCTGCGCTACACTAATAGTTCAAGCCGTAATTTGTCATAATTGTGATGATTATGGCTTACAGCTCATGAAAACTCCAAATCCAAAATCTCAGAAAATTAGAATATTACATGCAATCAATAAAACAAGGATTGTACATAGAACAAAATCGTGCCTCTGAAAAGTATAAGCATGCATATGTACTCAGTACTTGGTTTGGGCCCCTTTTGCAGCAATTACTGCCTCAATGCGGCGTGGCATGGATGATGGAAGCTATCAGCCTGTGGCACTGCTGAGGTGTTATGGAAGACCAGGATGCTTCAATAGCAGCCTTCAGCTCTTCTGCATTGTTCAGTCTCATGTCTCTCATCTTTCTCTTGGCAATGCCCCATAGATTCTCTATGGGGTTCAGGTCAGGCGAGTTTGCTTGCCAATCAAGCACAGTAATCCCACATTCATTGAACCAGGTTTTGGTGCTTTTGGAAGTGTGGGCAGGTGCCAAGTCCTGCTGGTAAATGAAGTCTGCATCCCCATAAAGCTCGTCTGCGGAAGGAAGCATGAAGATGAAGTGCTCCAAAATCTCCTGGTTAACGGCTGCGTTGACCCTGGACTTAATGAAGCACAGTGGACTAACACCAGCAGATGACATGGCTCCCCAAATCAAGACAGACTGTGGAAACTTCACACTGGACTGCAAGCATCTTGCAGTGTGTGCCTCTCCATTCTTCCTCCATACTCTGGGTCCTTGTTTTCCAAATGAGATGCAAAAGTTGCTCTCATCAGAAAAGAGGACTTTGGACCACTGCGCAAAAGACCAGGTGTTTTTCTTCAGCCCAGGTAAGACGCTTCTGACGTTGTTTGTTGTTCAGGAGCTTCTTGACAAGAGGAATACGACATTTGAAGCCCATGTCCAGAATCCGTCTGTGTGTGGTGGCTCTTGATGCACTGACTCCAGCCTCAGTCCACTCCTTGTGAAAGTCCCCAACACTTTTGAATGGCCTTTTCCTGACAATCCTCTCCAGGCTGCAGTCATCCCTGCTGCTTGTGCACCTTTTTCTTCCACACTTTTCCCTTCCACATAACTTTCTATTAATGTGCTTTGATACAGCACTTTGGGAACATCCAACTTCTTTTGCAATTACCTTTTGAGGCTTTCCCTCCTTATGGAGGGTGTCAATGATGGTTTCCTGCACAACTGTCAGGTCAGCAGTCTTTCCCATGATTGTTATTCCTACTGAACCAGACTGAGAGACCATTTAAAGGCTCAGGAACCCATTGCAGGTGTTATGGCTTAATTAGCTGATTAGAGTGGGACACTTTGAGCCTAGAATATTGCATCTTTTCACAATATTCTAATTTTCTGAGATTGTGGGTTTGGGGTTTTCATGAGCTGTAAACCATAATCATCATAATTATGACAAATCACGGCTTGAACTATCTCATATATTAGTTTCACCTTTTAAATTGGATTACTGAAATAAATGAACTTTTTGCACAATAGTCAAATTTTTCGAGTTTCACCTGTATATGAAATTTCAGCCAAAATGTGATTCGTTACAAAACAACATGCACACCTCTCTAGTATTGACATGTGAAAGGTTTAAAGAAAACTAACTGCCTGCCTTCGCAAAATCCTTCATAACTAATTTTTTTTAATTTCATCATGCTTTTCTGTCTAAAGGTAGATAAGAATATTTACCTATTCCCGGGATTATTGAAAGAAGACTAGTCCCAAGGTTGGATCGTTAATCCTTCCATGGTCATGCAGTTTAAACAAAATATAATTTATTACATGTGTTAAATGTTCTTTTGAGAATTGTTTGTTAGTTTGAAACCGTGTATTCAGCATTAAAGAAGCACTAAAGAAGTATACATAATTTGTCTGGGTACCATGGTAAAACAGGACTCCAAAATGCTTTTAAATAATGAGCTCAGCAGTGCTGGGGGGGTTAACATAATCAACCCTCTGAGTCACACCAGAGGCTGATCATTATTATTCATGCACGTTATAACCATTTTGGTTTGACTGAAAGTGTTAATTGATGTCTGTTCTGTACAAACTTAATTTTTTTTTTCTTTTTAAAAGTCTCCTTGACACACACAGGGTTATTCAAAGAGATCTGAATTGCTGGCGAAAGGTATCCGAACAGTGAAATTCAACGTGCGGTTACCTTTCCTGGCCATTCGGTTATCCAGAGAGCAGGCAGTTTGCCAAATGTTGGTGAATTGTCTGCACATACGGTGCCTTTTCGAGGGCAGTGAATCCCCATAAGAACGATACTTTGGCTATTCAGAGAACAAAACCCAGCAATGAAAAGTTGCCGAATTGCCCTGCCATCATCTGGTTTCATTCCACAGGTGTATTCAGGCGAATCCCATAGGCTTCAATGTTATAAATATTCCCGTTTTAATTCAATATCTAATAAACCGTTGATTATAATATTCTGCAGTAAAAAGTCTCATTTTTTGATTTTTTTTAGGATGTTTCAGGCATTTTTTGCAAATATTTATTTTCCTTTTTTTAAAAAAAAATTTTTTCTGCAACAGCCCTTTATATTATCATTCCTTGGACCTCATATGTAAATTTCAGACATTTTCTTTCTGTAGTTTCTTTGCAAACAGCATTTTACTTTTCAAACATTCAAGCATACGTTTTTTTTTCACTCCATTCGTCTGCGGTGTCGGGTTTTTCCGGCGGCTGCTCTGCACTGTGATCAGCTCCTGTCCAGGTTTCTCCAGTGTGTTCGACAGGGTTAATCCAGATGTTTTTGCGGGTTTCAGTGTGCATTCGCCCTGGTTTTGCAGTGAGTTTTTGGCGGGTTTGCGGCGACTTTTCCCTGCATTTCGGCGGCCCTGTGGTGCTTGCTGAATACACTGCAGGGTCGCCGAAATGGGATCGCCAAATCGCACTGAATTGAAGAGAACGAAAAAATCACCGAACGTGCGGTGGCTTTTCGATTCTCTTTGAATATCCCTGACTGTGAGGGTTATTCAGAGAAAGGTGAAAACCAGGAGAATGTCAGAAGAGAACAATTTAGACCAAATAGCCGATTTGGAAAGTGAGATAAATGGGAGAATTTTGACCTAAAATTTTCACTTCTCCAGTCATTCTCCTGGGTTTTCACCTCTCTCTGAATAACCCTGATATACAGCAGTGTGAAATCGGAGAATTGCCTGCATTTTTTCAGGGTATCTCAGCAGCTAGTAGTTTATTGCCCTTTCAGGACCCGGATGCATATGTAAACTGGCTGAGATATAACCCAGGTCCTCCAAGCGAGAATAAGCTTTAGCAAAGAGACCCTTCTTACAGAAACGACACATAAGCGGGGCAGTTAGGATCATTGTATTTAACACTGGAATCAATTTTATTTTAATCGGAGGAACCATTTTGGTTTACTCGCCTCAAAACCGTTTGTGAGAAAATGGCTGCCATTGAGCGTGCGCTCTTATCACTAGAGTGGAGAGACTATTTGCCGTAGGTGTTCCAGCTCTACTGTTTAGAACTCTGATCAGCAGACACACGTGGACTGGAGCTGGATCAGGCGGAGGAGAAAGGAGCGGCTTCTATGGTAGGTTTCAGGCATCTCTCTTCCCCAAACGTGTCTCACACCCAGTCATACGTCGATCACAAAATACAGGCAACGAGAGAAGGATAGTGGTGTGTTGACTTTAGGCAGAGTGTAAACAGCCACATTGTGTTGCTTTATATTGGCGATTTACAAACCTCGTGGTGAGGAGTTAGAGGTGTTTTGAAGATTACCAAGTCGAAGACCTATAGCTCTATGGTTTTTGCAATACTTATGCGAAACCTGTACGCTTTATGCAATTAAATCTTGCATTTGTGTTTTATACCATAGAGCTGTAATACATGTATCCCACTGTGCTTTATAACCATGACTATAGCAGGACGCGACGAGTTCTTACCACTAGGTTAGGAGCTAGCAAAAGGTGCAGCTTTATGAAAATATGTAAAAACAACCCATCAATTTAGCAGCCAGATGTAAAATCATAGGAGCCAGTAGGGTTGCCTGATCGGCCATGTTTCCCCAGACACACAATTTATTCATGCAGATGGGTAGTGCACCACAAATACAACCTTGCAGAAGGTAAACGATCAAAAAAGGAATCCCAGTTGACCTGCACTTATTCCCCCCCCCCGCATCATATGAATTATACAAGCTGCAGGGCAGCTCGTTTTCCTCTGTTCCCTCAGCATGAAACAATAGGTGTCCTGGAAAACATGGCCGATCTGGGAACTCTTTAGTCCTGGCCCCTTTGGGACGTCCTGATACATAGTATAAACCGTGTTTCTTTTATACTAATGTATATGTAGCACCTACACCTCTTGCACAGCATAGTGAAAATATTTTTTATAAACACAGAATGCCCATATGAGGCTTCACTGGGCATTGATCTTAGTTTTTACTATCTCTCAGGTGGTAATTTTGAGCCTGTACACAGCCGATTTATACCTGAAGAGCCTTTAGGTGCAGGATTGATGGGCATTGCCCCCCCAAAGAAAAGGCATATAAAACATTTTAGGAAAATATACATTTTATGATCACACAAACCCGTATCGGCACAAAAAAAATCTACTAAAGATGGGACACATTTTAAACCGGCATGTCAACCAAACAGGAATTGCATTGCTTCTTACACTTTTGAAATATGTGTCGTTTTCTCACTGAGTGATCACACATGGACAATGCCTGTCCTCACAGTGAACCTGCTTTACGCCATATGGTGGTTCGTTTATAGGGTTTTTTTTTTTTGTGAAAGGATTTTACCAGGAAGGATACATTGAGATTTCTCTTGTTTGCCAGATCAGTCATGTTTTCCTGGACACGTGTGTAATTTATTCATGCTGATGGGCAGTATATGGAAATTGCAAACCTGCAGCATGTAGAATGCAAAAGCTTGAGGTAAGAAATCAAACAGTAAACCCAGGTGACCTGCCTTGATTTTCTCCCTGCAGCATATGAATTATACATGTTGCATGGCTGAATTTTCCTCTTCTTCCCTCTGCCTGAAATAGCTGTGTGTCCAGGAAATCATGGCTGGTCTGGCAACCAAAACTCCAACACCAGCAGGTGACATTCCTGCAAAGAACGATGCCACCTTTCGTTTAGGATTATGTGAGAAAGTCAGCCGAAACGGTGCCCAGTCCTTTTTTATTTTTTTCCTCTGAAATTGCTGTGCGGTGGTAACCCCGGGACCTGTGGAGCACTTCTGATTGCACACTACATAGTATAACTGCCTCTAGATTTGGGTAGCCTTGTGCGGGTGACTCGTATGCTATTTTCGAGTGTACATGTAATGTCCCCTCAGTCTTGGTGTGTCCATATAAAATTTGTGCTTGCGTAGGGTTTGAGTTATTTACGTAGTGGGACACCCAAACTTGCAGGGAACGGTGTCCTACTTGACCCTCATTAGGCAAAGTGCATCAGACATTCGGGATTACATTCCTCGCATAGTGTGTAAATTTCCCACATCCTTTAGAGCAGTGTTTCTCAAGTAGTGGGTCGCGACCAGGGGCGGACTGGGTCGCGGGGCAAGTGCCCCCAGAAAGAGGGGTGAGGGAAAAGGAGCATGGAAGAGGAGAGAAAGGTACAAGCTGGGATCTCTGATCAGGCTGCCTCATCATGATAGGAACAGACTGGACATTGAACATGACTTAAGAGTTGCTTTGTCTACCATCACCCCAGACTTTGAGACCCTAATAAGAGCAAGAAGCATCCCCAGTTTTCCCATAAATTCTAAATTAATTTCTTATGTTCTAATTACAGTTTATTTTATTGGGTTTTTGCCTCAGCAGCCCTTTTCATTTTCACTAGTTCTATGATTACTGCTCTATCCATTTTGG